>OLKM01001897.1:60453-97671 GCA_900291075.1 Melanogrammus aeglefinus
GATGAGGAGAGAAAGAGAGAGAGAGACTCACCACTGCAGGTCAAAGAGAGAGAGCAAGAGAGAGAGAGAAAGAGGAGAGAGAGATGAAGGAGAGAGAGAGAGAGAGAGAGAGAGAGAGAGAGAGAGAGAGAGAGAGAGAGAGAGCTTCACTGAGTCACAGAGAGAAAGAGAGAGGGGGAGAGAGAGAGAGAGAGAGAGAGAGAGAGAGAGAGAGAGAGAGAGAGAGAGAGAGAGAGAGAGAGAGAGAGAGAGAGAGAGAGAGAGAGAGAAAGAGAGAGAAGGTGAGAGAAGGTAGATAATGTGAGGTGGCTAGTGAGGGGAAGGATGAAGGTCGGGGGGTAGGAGAAAAAGGGAGTGATGTGTGAGAGAGAAGGGGTCAGAGATGATGACGGGGGAGAGAAGGTGAGGGGGTCGGGACAGGGGGGTGAGAGGAGGTGACATATTTCATTTCACTTCATTTTATTTCTCCTCTGTGTCATTTTATTTCTCCTCAGTGTGTGTGTGTGTGTGTGTGTGTGTGTGTGTGTGTGTGTGTGTGTGTGTGTGTGTGTGTGTGTGTGTGTGTGTGTGTGTGTGTGTGTCTGCATTCCTGCGTGTGAAAGTGTGAGAGTGTGAAAAAGAGGGAGAGTGTGAGGGAGTGATTGAGTGAGTGAGTGAGAGAGAGAGAATGAGAGAGAATGAGAGAGAGAGTGAGTGAGTGAGTGAGTGAGTGAGTGAGTGAGTGAGTGAGTGAGTGAGTGAGTGAGTGAGTGAGTGAGTGAGTGAGTGAGTGAGTGAGTGAGTGAGTGAGTGAGTGAGTGAGTGAGTGAGTGAGCATGCGCGCTTGTGAAAGATTGAGAGGTTGAGAGAGATGGGGTTTAGATTGATAGTCAGGCAGTGGTCCGGTAGCTCGTGCTTGGTAAGGTTAGGTGTTGCTTGGTACTTTTAACTTCTGCTTTCATTACTTTCTGCAGTCTTTTATGCACTCCTTGTTTTGTAGAATCTATAGTTGCATTGTGCTGAACGGCGTGGTTTATGAGAAGCGCAGTGTGCCTTGCTTGTGAAAGGCACTCTATGAATAAGTTCAGCTGGTCGATGGGGGTGGGCAGGGTGGGCTGATGAAGGGTTGGGGGGCTTTGGACAGGTGATCTCACACGGCTTCCAACAGGCTCACAGAAGGTGTGGTCCTCAAAGTCACCATCACTCCACCCTCAGTGGTGGTCGGCAGGAGGAAGTCCCGGACCACCAATGGAATGGTAAACGGACTGCATTTATACTGCGCTTTCTAACCAGTGGCCACTCAAAGCGCTTTACAATACTGCCTAACCTTCACCCATTCACGCAGACATTCACACACCGACGGCGGAGTCTGCCACGCAAGGCGACAGCCAGCTGGTCAGGGGCAGTCAGGGTGAGGTGTCTCGCTCACCTCGACACTTAGCTAGGAGGTGCCGGCGATCGAACCAGCAACCTTCCGGAAACCGCTCTACCTCCTGAGCTACGCAAAGCTCTGCGCCCTTCCAGGAAGAGGATAATGGAGAGGGCAGCGTGCTGTGAGATATGGAGACTCTGGAAGCCTAAAGCGGCAGTCTAATTGGACGTCCCTCGGATGACAGACCACTCTCAGAGCCCCCTGCCTGGATATCACCACCCTGCGTGATGCTGCCTTAACAAGCGGACGCATCATTTCCATAGAAACTGCCCAGCAAGTCCTTCTGATTGGGCCAAATTGGCTCCATCACTCTGCAAGAATAGAGTTTGAATATTGAATAACCAATGTCTATCTGCTGTGGTTGGATGATCCGGTAAGAAAGTGGCTCTCTGGGGAAGAGTGAGTCACTACTAAAGAAATCTCTCTTATCCTACATGAGGTGGGGGGGAAGGGCTGCAAGGAGGTGGATCCACGATACGATGGCACGGATCAACTCCTGGATGAATAAAACATCTAACCCTCCAAGACCTGGCGTATTCAGGAGCGCCTTCAACCCAAGGCTCCGCGACCTTGGTAACACTACAGACACGCGCTTCTAAGTCCTTGCCAGGGTGCAATACAAACACAGTGTACGGTCCTTTGCTGAAACCCCCTGTGTCCTCACATCTAAGCACTCGGTAGGGCCTTAAACATCAACGACCTCGCCTTGCCAAACGTTCGCCTCTCAGCGAACGTTCGGTGCTGCACATCAAATTTGTATTGAATCATTTACGAATGAAAGGTGACGTCAAACCCTGCAATGCCCAAACCCGGCCAGTCCTGAACTACCTCAAGGTGAAGTTACTACGGCTGTCAACTATCCAGTCATGAAGCAGAAGGCCGTGGCCAATGGCCCTCATAAGGAAGGACTCCGCGACCTTGGTAACACTACAGACACGCGCTTCTAAGTCCTTGCCAGGGTGCAATACAAACACAGTGTACGGTCCTTTGCTGAAACCCCCTGTGTCCTCACATCTAAGCACTCGGTAGGGCCTTAAACATCAACGACCTCGCCTTGCCAAACGTTCGCCTCTCAGCGAACGTTCGGTGCTGCACGTCAAATAGTATTACCTCCTTAATGAAATCAAGGAACAGGTAGGGCTTTAGGGAGCAGGTAGGGCTTTAGGGGGCAGGTAGGGTTTTAGGGAGCAGGTAGGGCTTTAGGGAGCAGGTAGGGCTTTAGGGAGCAGGTAGGGCTTTAGGGAGCAGGTAGGGCTTTAGGGAGCAGGTAGGGCTTTAGGGAGCAGGTAGGGCTTTAGGGAGCAGGTAGGGCTTTAGGGAGCAGGTAGGGCTTTAGGGAGCAGGTAGGGCTTTAGGGAGCACCAAGCAGCTCAAGCAGACCTCACAGGTTTGAGGTTGGTGTCCGACACCCAGTCCCCACCCGAGTGTCCTGCCCCCCAGCGAGTGCCACCGGGGGAAAGGAGAGGCAGGAGAGGAGGCCGCCGGCCTTGACGCAGCAGGGAGGGTGAGGGGTACCTGGCAGTACTCGGTGATGATGCAGAAGGCGTCACCCTCCAGGAAGCTGTGGAAGAAGCGGAGGATGTGGGGGTGGTGGAGCCGCGAGAGGAGCCGGGCCTCCAGGGACGCCTGCACCGTCTCGTTGGCCCGCAGGTCCCCCAGAGGGATCTCCTTCAGGACCTTCCTGGAGGGGGAACACGGAGAACATGGAGAACTTGAGGTTCCTCCTTCAGGACCTTCCTGGAGGAGGAACACGGAAAACATGGAGAACATGAGGTTCCTCCTTCAGGACCTTCCTGTAGGGGGAACACGGAGAACATGGAGAACATGAGGTTCCTCCTTCAGGACCTTCCTGGAGGGGGAACACGGAGAACATGGAGAACATGAGGTTCCTCCTTCAGGACCTTCCTGGAGGGGGAACACGGAGAACATGAGGTTCCTCCTTCAGGACCTTCCTGGAGGGGGAACACAGAGAACATGGAGAACATGAGGTTCCTCCTTTAGGACCTGAATGGAGGGTGAACACAGAGAATGTTGCAAGAACATGGAGAAACAGGAGGCTGGAGAATATGAGGTTCGTCCTTCAGGACGTTCTGGAAGGGGAACACGGAGAACGTGGAGAACATGGAGTGGTCAGGACAGGGGAAAACAATGAGGGCCCGAGAGGTATCAGATAGGTCACCGGTCTTGACCCTGCTACCTTTACCACTAGTTGAGGAGGTCATTTGCTAGTTACAACATGCTCCAGTCATCATCTCATGCTATGACTAGTCTACCTTTGACCGACTGAACATCAGAACGACCGTGAAGGAGGCACAGGGAGTAAAGAAGCAGACGTGTGAGGGCTGGTCCTCGAGCTGACGAGGGGTTGACCCAGCCCATCCTAAGGCCTGGAGTAATGCTGAGACCTGCTGAGACCAGGAGGGCACCATCTATCCTCATGGGACCCAGACCCTCCTACCAGGACCTCTGGAGTTGTGTTGGGAGGACTTGTAGTTGGAATGTTTCACAGGTTTTGAAATAAACTAAAAGCAGGAAAACTTTGGATGAGTACCCGGTCAAACTTTTCCAAACAACACTCACTCCTTTGTTATTGAGGCAGGTTTTAATGAGTCATTAATAAGGTATTAACGCTTCCATTTTTATAGGATGAAATTTATATTTCAAAGCCAAAGAAGATATTAAATTGTAGCTACCATTAATGATATAACTATTAACAATGTAATTGTAATATACATATAACGCATACACATACAGACAGTATATATACAGTCTATTTAATCAAGGTTTAATACATATTGCAGGCTAAAGCTGTGTCTACTCAGATATTGCCGTGCACACACCAAACACTAATGAAGGACCCTTCATGTGGAGCTGATCATAAGGCACCAGTTTAGGCAGCAGCCTGTTTGGTTGGTCTCCCAGCGTCAGAGCGCCAGCCCCCAGGGACAGAGCGGCTCCACAGGCAGGAGGGCTCGTGAAGCGGCCTTAATGAGCGATCAGGGCTGCTGTGATCAGCCTGAGGGTGTCTGGTGAGAGGCCGTGATGGGGGCTTTCAGAGACAGACGGCCGTCTGAGCAGCTAGCACAGGCCGCCGCCGTAGCCTTCTTCTTCCTCTTCCTCGTCGTCTCCCTCTCCTTCTCCTTCTCCATCTCCTCCATCTTCATCTCCTTCTTCGTCTTCTCCTTCGTCTTCTTCTTGTTCTGGTTCTGGTGCTGCTGGCGCTTTGAGGGATAGCGCGTCGCGATGCTAGGAGCTGCTGTGATGCTACGGAGGAGAATGACGGAAGAGTGGCATAATAACAGTAATTATGTTAGAAGTGCAATGCCGAACGAGTTAGAAATCTGTCATTCTGCAGATGCTTTTGTACGAAGCTAGTTGAAGGAATTCAGAGGCAGGTCTTTGGGGAGCAGAAGGGTTTCCTTCTACATTATGCCAACAGGTAAACCGCAGACACCGGGGATCGAACCCAGAACGTTTCAGGAGCTCACTGGATCGACCAGCTTTGCCCAGCCTGTTCATACCGAATGCCCAGTCCATTGTCAACAAGACCGACGAACTCAGACATGGCCCTTTCACACCGCCGCAAAATCAGAGCCCGTTCCGGGCCGGTTCGGAGCTAGAGCCAGGGTTTTGGTATCACACCGCCAAAGAACCGGCTCCGGCCCCTAAAAACCGGTTCAACTCAAGCCCAAGTTGTGAGCTGGGCTACAACGGGAACCGCTTTACGCCAGGGGCAGGGGGCGGGGTTATCCTTACCGTCATAAACAGGAAGACAAACGAAGACCGGCATTTTTAAAAACACCGAAGTAAACGATGGACGTGAAGGCGAAAACGCAGTGGACCGTGGAGGAGACAACCTGTCTCCTTGGATTCTGGTCTTCTTCCGAGGTCCAGAACAAGTTAGAGGGAGCAACCCGGACAAAGGCTATCTTTGAGCAGCTGCAGCGGGAGATGACTGCGGCGGGGTATGACCGGAGCGCTGAACAGATAGTAAACAAGTTGAAAAAGTTGAACAGCTGCCGCGTATTCCACCATTGTTGTGTTTGAAACTGCGAGGGTTGCCGGTAAAAGCGGAGACGTATGCAGACGTTTGAAGTGACGTCATGACGTTGCTCTCGCCGGCTCCATGGCTGGCTCTCGCCGGTGTGAAACCAAACGGTTCGTAACTGGGATTTGGTGTGAAAGCCCCAACAGAGGCTTCACTCAAACAGGATAAATAGCTGTGCTTTCTTCTTCACCTATATACATATATTGCGAATACTGTTGATAATGTTGTTGTTTTTTTAATAGAACTGTGCAACTCGAGGAGGACTGCTCCAAACTAAATTTTGTTGTCTTGTACAATGACAATAAAGATTATTCTATTCTATTTTTCAACCGGAATCAAACACTAACCCACTCTCGTGTACTGCCTGTATGCCTTCATTATGAGCGCGTTCCTTGAGAGATTCCAGATCGACGTCAGGGTGAGAGCGGCGGTACCACGACCACAGAGGAACCAGCAGGCAGGCAGGCAGGCACACACAAACACACACGTAAACGCGCACGCGCACACACACACACTCACAGAATGCCAAGCAGTTGGACTGAGAGGAACCACACACACACACACACACACACACACACACACACACACACACACACTCACAGAATGCCAAGCAGTTGGACTGAGAGGAACCAGACTCAGTGCAGATGTGAGCGGACCCAGAGCGTGCAGCTGGAGAGCAACGGCTCATCTGCGGTGCTTCTCCGAGCCCAGGTCACCTTCCCACCACCCCCCCACTGTGTCACTGCTCCATAGCTGTACAACAGGCGCTTTAGTCCAAAGCAGCCCGACTTCCAAGTGACTTCAGCGACGTGTGGCCAGGGAGCCGGCGGGGGTCCAGGGTGCATACGGAACAGGCTGCAGGGAGGGAGCGCCTTCCAGCAGGGCAGCCCCGCGCCACGGAGAGCTACGGCACAGCCCTGGTCCTTCCCCCCGCTGCACTGCTCATGGATTCATCATTCAGAAAGCACTCCCGGATAAAGAATTATGAATGAGCGTGGGGACCGCCGCCCCGACGCTGAGAGTGAGAACGCCGTCTTTTAACGCCGTCCTCCTCTCAGCACGACATAAGACAGGGAGGACCCCTGGGGGGTGGGAGGGGAGGAGGGGGGGAGGAGGGGGAGGAGACCGGGGGAAGTGGGGAGGGTGGAGGGGGGGGGGAGGCCGGGGAGAGAGGGGGGGGGAGGAGGGAGGAGGAGAACCGGGGGGTAGGAGGAGGAGGGGATGGGGAGGGGGGAGGAGAGACCGGGGGGAGGAGGGAGAGGGGGGGTGAGGAGAGGAGATGGTGAGCAGAGGAGCGGGAGGTAGACGGGGGGTGGTGGGTAGGGGGGAGGAGGGGAGGAAACCCGGGTTGACAGATGTGGGTGAGGAGCGGGCGTCCTGTCAGCGGAGGCCGTTATGTTGTCACCGTGGCGGAGAGGCTAATATGCTAATAGGGCACAGAATAGCAGAGAACCGCCGCCCCCCCTCCTCAGGGAGCTCATCAGGACAGCGGTGGTCCAGCTCCTCCTCCACCTCCCCCACCCCCCCTGCCTCAGGATCTCCCACGGTGGTCCGCTCCACCACCACCACCCCACAGCCTCCTTCTCCCCCCTCAGCCTCCCCTCCTTCTCCCCCCTCAGCCTCCCTCCTCCTTCTCTCCCCTCAGCCTCTTCTCCTCCCTCTCCTCCTCACTCACTCCCGCTCCTCTTCCTCCTCTCCATCCTCCTTCTTCCCCCTCAGCCCCCTCCTTCTCCCCCCTCAGCCTCCTCCTCTTCCTCCTCCTTCTCCCTCAGCCCCCCTCCTTCTCCTCCCTCAGCCCCCTCCTCTTCCTCCTCTCCCTCCTCCTCCTTCTCCCCCCTCAGCCTCCTCCTTCTCCCCCCTCAGCTTCCTCCTCTTCCTCCTCCTTCAGCCCCCTCAGCCCCCCTCCTCCCTCTCGCCCCTCCCGCCTCCTCCTCTTCCTCCTCCTTCTCCCCCCTCAGCCCCCCCTCCTTCTCCCCCCTCAGCCTCCTCCTCTCTCCCCCTCAGCCTCCTCCTTCTCCCCCCTCAGCCCCCTCCTCTTCCTCCTCTCCCTCCTCCTCCTTCTCCCCCCTCAGCCCCTCCTCTTCCTCCTCTCCCTCCTCCTTCTCCCCCTCAGCCCCTCTCCCATCTCCCCCTCAGCCTCCTCCTCTTCCTCCTCCTTCTCCCCCCTCAGCCCCCTCCTCTTCCTCCTCTCCCTCCTCCTCCTTCGCCCCCCTCAGCCTCCTCCTCTTCTGGGAGCCCATCAGAAGGGAGACTGTGAGGGGGGTCCCCTCTAGACATCAGAAGGCCCCGTGGTTCCTGGGTCCCTGTCCCAGAACTGATCTCAGCAGCCGAGCCCGTCCCTTCATACGGCGGCCTCGTTCTGCATCCGTCCTGCATCAGCCCTGCACGAGGCGCTCCATGTACAGCCCAAGCCGAGAACACTCAAGGCAGTCAATCAAGATGAGAGCAGATGTAAAAAACAGGACCAGAGTGGTGCCATCAGTAGGACCGGATCCTGTTCCAACCGGATGTATCCGCCGTGGATACTGCACCATGCAGTATCCACGCATTCTTGCATTCATGTTGCATCAAAGTTACGTTTGCCCAAAGATATCTCTGAAGGATGAAGAGAATATTGCTCTTTGTTTTTGGCTCAGTTCTAAATCCCTTCTAGCACTTACATTTTCAATAACTCAGCGAACCAGCTATTGTGGGAAGAACTATCTCTGACTGCTTTGCCCCACTTGTCTGCTGAATTCATTGCATGTCATCACAGAGCTGTGATGCCACTGGACAGGCGCGTGAAAGGTCAGCAGCGAGCAGGGCTAAAGGTCAAGTAGGGGGAGCTGTTGGGGGGGGAGGTGGCATGGTGGAAAGCCTGGCGGTGCACGACGAGCGCGCGAGCGCTAGTGCTAGGTTAGCATCCGGCACGGCGTGGGAAGCACATGGGCTCGATGCTAGCTCCTGCTACAGCCGCGTTAGCACTGAGCTCGGGTTGCCTCCGCTCATCACAGGTCCACCCACTCCTTACCAGAACCATTCAGCTTTTATCTGAAGGGACTGATGCCGTTAATGAGCGGGATGGGGTTCAGGGGGGTTTTGCTCAGCAGGTAGACTGTGGACATGGGGGTTCCAACCCAGAACCTTATGGCTGGGAGCCGATTGCCAGAAACACACTTATGGCCCCAACAGCAGGTAATCAGACCTCACTGCTGTCCTCGGGAACCATCCCATAACCATGTCAATTCAGCTCATTAAAACCGTTTCATTGTTTGTGTCTTTTTCCGCATCCATCTGTTGTACTTCCAGAGCTGTTGATCACGCAGTCGGATTCATCAAAACAAACGAGTTGCACTCGTGTTTCGGAGGCAGAATGGTTAATTGCTGTGCTTGTGAGCAACTACAAATATGTGTGCCTATTAACCTACTCACATCAATCCCATTTGTGAATCTTGTTTATCGAGACTAATCTGCCTCCACAGCTCGATTCAGCTGGAAGTATTCGGCGTTGGGGACGATTTAATTCTGGCCACCAGATGAGCAGCAAGCCTGTCACCGGGATGCCGGGATACATGCCGCAGAGCTGTGTCTTCTCCGCCGCTCCGGGCCGGTGTGTCCACGGGCTCCGTAACGACCTCGTCCTGATGGCGGGCACCCCACCAGACCACAGGAGGCATCTGGACCAGAGACGCCTGCCGACACACCAGCCCCCCCCACAGCGGGCAGGGACGTTTACCAGCTGGCTGTATCACCCCTCCGCACGGCGCGCCCCACCGGTACAGCGCTGTCTCGCTCCGCTGACCGCTCTAAAGCGCTGGCCCGGGGCTGCTCTGCTCATTGAGACCTTGGAACCGGAGCTGACGCCATGCGTCTCAGAACCCCGTCCCTCCGCATCAGAGCTCAAAGCCCTCCGAACACAGCTTCGCTCGTTGCATAGCAACAGCCGGCCGCTGCTAGTCGTTCCCCGAGGCGAGACTCAAAGGGACGTTCGCCGCCACAGACCCGCGGCATCTCGAGTGTTCGAAAGGTCCCCCGAAAAACAGACCCGCTCAGAATGAACTACCGACGCCAGTTGTGTCATACTGTCCATTAATGACCGGGACGCAATGGGGACTGGTTTGGGTCCGTGGGAGAGAGAGCGTTCCCAGAGAAGGATACGAGGTCGGCTCCTCCTGCTCACAGGTTTCATGTTTTATATTTCTTGACCCTGTGGACCCTGTGGATGACCTCTGGGCGTCTCGGTGTTCAGGGCGGTACGGGTCATGGAGTCGCCTAAACGGCTGGCCTAACATCTCCTGTGTTACTATTGAGCATCGTAACACATCGAATAGGCCAACAAACACAAAACTATGTGCATGTCCATGTTGCCATTTCAATGATATTAGAGGTATTAATAAAGAACGACATGCTCTGCATCAATACACATTTTTAATCGCCGTGGTTAGTTCTGAACCCGTCACCGCACGCACCACAAATGAAGCCTCAGGAAGTTAAGAAAGTTCACCTTGAGGTTGGACCTCAGTGTGACCCGGGTCCTCATGTCTGTGTCGCTCCAGTACGTCCTCCCCGGTCTGTACCCGATGTTCCCTCTCACGCTTCAGCCCTCGAGCAGACGTAGAAACCCCCTGGGGATGACTGTGAGCTGAGAGCCACACCTGGGCCCCACACTGGCCCCTGAGGACCAGAGGGTCAGTCAGGACAAGGCGGGAAGGCTTCGCAGAGTCTAGGTGAACTCTGAACAAGTGTGATGTTAGCTTTAATCAATATGAGCTTTAATCAAATGGACTACAGTATATCGAGGCCAGCTACAATGAAGAGATCAGGTCTAGTCGTTGCATGTCCATGGAGCTACACTATTTAGTAGGGGTGTGACGGTATTTCGTACCACCAAATATCGCGACATTAAAACGTGACGAAATGCGTCGTTGAGGCGAAAAAATGGTTTGCGATATATATATATATATATTTTTTTTATTGGATTTTTCTTCATACTTTATTTATCGACATAAGTTTGCACTTAAAAATGAATAGACTGAGAAAAACGGTTTGTTTATTGACATTATGACTATAACACATCTTGTTTACAATTTCATAAGAAATTGAACTATAGGGCAAATGGTTTTGCACATTTAGTGTCTTGAAAATAAACAACACTATTTTTTCAGTCGAATCGTGAGTTGAGTGAATCGTCATACCCCTGCGATTAAATGGTGGCAGACGTTAGAACGTTCCTCTCTGCTCTGGTTGAGGGTCGAGTAGAACCATGATGTGAGGAACCACTGCTCTGTGTGACGAGGACAGTGCTTAGGCGAGGATAAAGGACCTTGAACCAACGAGTTCTCGCCCCTACACTACACGCTGCTCCCACACATCACATGGGGCTGTCTTGTTTTGGGGGATCTGGACCTCGCCTGATTCACACAAACACCGCTGATCGGTCACAGGGGGGGCGCCCTTCACAAGATGTTCTCCAGGAGGACTCCCGACGAGGTTGTCTGGTCCCCAAACTACACTGAGTAATGAAAACACACGCTCCATACCTCCTCAGATTCCTCCCCCTGGAATACTTCTCCCCAGGCCTAGCTCTGTCATTGGCTGTCGGTCGGTGCTGTGGTCGTCACTGGTCGCACGACGCGGTCAGCGCCGTCCGAGCACCTAAAGGTTGGGTATGGAATTCTCTTTTTTGGCCATTTTTGCAAAATTCCTTGAAATCCTCATCATAACCCACTTACAGCCACTTAGAAGTACTGACATGAAAATTAAACAAGTCAATCATCTGTGGAACGGGCAGGGCTCGAAAAACTCCAGCCAATGATTTCCAGACCCACCGAGTGGCATTGGACAGTAAGTACGTCAATCAAACGGTCGTACTGCACTCCCCCTCCCCCGCTCCCCGCGCATGACCCCTTTGTGCACGTACTGAAAGCTCGTGACCCAGAGCAAGCTTCTGTTTGTTGTTATCCTGCTGTAGCTACTGGAGCTAGCTAACTAGCTAATGGCTTGCTCTCGCACATCTGTGTTTGCTCTCGTGCATGATTGCGCGTCCATGTACTTGAAATGGGTAGAGTCAGCGTTGAAGGAGAGGGTAAGACCATTTGAGTTGTGTATTTTCAAAATCTGCTGGCGTTTCGCAAATCCCATACCCAAACTTTAAAGATCCCTCATTCAACATTTGTTCTCCAAATTAAAATAAAAGCTTTTAAATGCGTCCTGTCTATCAAATCTTCCTTCCCACGGAATATCCCGTAAATGGCTTTTATCCAGAAGTTCAGGATCAGAAGAACTCGACAGACCTTCAAATTAAAGCTGACCTTTTTCTCATTAGTTTTTCTTCCAACAGCCGCTTTGAATGGGTTAACCCATGAGTTGAACTGTAAATAAAATAACCAAGAAAGGCTTGTTCGTGACAGCCATTCAGTGGTCACCCTCTGATCTCCAGATTGAAACGCAAATGGTGGAGAAAGTTATCATTGCCGTCTGCAAACTCCTGGAGCTTAACGACGTCAAAGACAAAATCAATAAAGATCATAATTAAAACAAAGGCCTGGATGACGGTAATCGAGGGAGTTGGGCTACCTGCAGTTTTGATAAACTTGTTTTCGTTACCTTATTCCAGCTGTCAGCTATACTTTACTATGAACCATGGTTTGTAGGAAACAAACCATGCTACGGTTATCTCGGCCATGGTGGAAAAGTGAACGTTGGCGTTCACAAGAGGTAAGCCCCTCCTCCTCAACGATATTCAGGTTTGAGATGACCTGAAGTGTCGATGAAGGCCGGCGGGGACCTGGGTCAGACTGGACCAACATCCTCTGTGTGCTTTAGAAATAAATGTTGGTCAAAGTTAGTTTATACTTAGCTTTGAGATCCTGAATCATGAAGTGGTCTTTATTAGTCCATATCTGTCCTAGTCATTAAAGCAATACCCGCCTCAAGGTCATTAAAATTGAACTCAATATGTTTGTGTAAGGTTTAGCAGGCGTTGAGAGATCTGTTGAAATCTTTGGTTGACTGTGGTTGTACTGGTCATCTCCCAGTGTCCACCAGCAGCATTCTAGCAGGCAGTACTAAAGTAGGTCAAATGAATACAGTGCTTCCCTCCCTCCTCCCCGTCCCCAGTGCCTGCTGGCACAGGGTGCATCCATCACTGGATCCAGGGTGGGATAAAGTCCTGTTGGTTACCTTACTGATGGCCCAGTGTGTGGTCGCCTGGTCAGAGGACTGGACCTGGTCAACACAAGACCCTGTCACAGTCCAGCACACCAGACTCTTCCATAAGGCAGACTGATTAGGTTGTTCATGGAGGAAGGGGTGTGTGTCAGAGTGTGTGCGTGCCAATGTGTGCCTGTGTGTGTGTATGTGTGTGTGCCTCTGTATGTGTCATGCCTGTGTGTGTGTGTGTGTGTGTGTGTGTGTGTGTGTGTGTGTGTGTGTGTGTGTGTGTGTGTGTGTGTGTGTGTGTGTGTGTGTGTGTGTGTGTGTGTGTGTGTGTGTCTGTTCATGTGAGTGTGTGCCTGTGTATGTGTGTGTGTGTGCCTGTGCCTGTTTGTGAGTGTGTGAGTGTGAGTGTGAGTGTGTGTGCTGTGTGTGTGCCTGTGCCTGTTTATGTGTGTGCGTGCCTGTGTGAGTGTGTGTGAGTATGTGTGTTCAGGTTCATATCCTCTAAATGCCAGCTGACAGACTGGGTCTTCGGCACCAGGATAAACACATGCCTTCCCCAATACCGTCGCTATGGAAACCGCCTCCCGACAAGGAGGGGGGAGGGGGACCGCTGAGAAAACAAATTTGACGTGTCGTTGAATGGAAACGAGCGTCTTCCCGGTGAAATACGACGCTGCCTCTGATTGGTCGCTACAAAGAAAGCAAGGTCGTTACTCTTCCTCCCGCTTCTCAGAACACACGCTGGCATTGTGTGAGATGTATCGACAACCGTCCAGAGAGGGGCAAAGGTCAAACACACACACACACACACACACACACACACACACACACACCACACACACACAACACACACACACACACACACACACACACGGCGGGGGAATTAGTTGAGGGGGTTGAGGAGGAGGCGCCGGAGGTGGAGGTGGTAGTGGAGGAGGTGCTGGAGGTAATAGTGGAGGTGGTGGTGGAGGTGGGGTGGAGGTGGTAGTGGTGGAGGGGGGGGTGGTGGTGGGGGTGGAGGTGGAGGAGGTGCTGGTGGTAATAGTGGAGGTGGTGGTGGAGGAGGTGCTGGAGGTAATAGTGGAGGTGGTGGAGGTGGTAGTGGTGGAGGGGGGGGTGGTGGTGGAGGAGGTGCTGGTGGGTAGGTGGTGGAGGGGGGGGGGTGGGGTGGTGGGGGTGGAGGTGGAGGAGGTGCTGGTGGTAATGGTGGAGGTGGTGGTGGAGGTGGTGTTTGTGGAGGTGGTGCTGGACGCTCTGTGGGAGGGCTAGAAGGTTGTCTAGGCTGGTTTCTAACTGCTTTCATCACACACAGCGATCAGGACAGGACTCAAACATCGTCAGTGATGTGTTTGTTTAACGACAGAAGTCAAGCTGAGACCAGACTCCATCCTGCAGGTGGTAGCGTTGACCCATGGCAGGTAGAGGTGTACCGTGGGGGGGGGAACCTTTCACCGCTGAGTACCCTTAACATACGGAGACAAGCTCTCCAAAACTCTCTCCGTCTAATTAGTTGAACCACGATCTCCAGCAGCGTGTCTCCAGCTCTCGTACGCTCATATTCAAGAGGCAGTGTTTAATACGACCGGGCTCTTTCAACGTAGCCCACAGGGTGACCTCCACTCGCGGTCGCCTCCGACTCCGTCTATCACGCTCCGACTGGAGCAGCCACGCGGTGGAAAACCAGTCCCGAAGCAGATGGGAGAACTACATGACAACTAACACTCAATTGATCCGAACCACAACAAGCTCTGTGTGGCGTCCCAAACCCAACCCGAACCACAACAAGCTCTGTGTGGCGTCCCAAACCCAACCCGAACCACAACAAGCTCTGTGTGGCGTCCCAAACCCAACCCGAACCACAACAAGCTCTGTGTGGCGTCCCAAACCCAACCCGAACCACAACAAGCCTCTGTGTGGCGTCCCAAACCCAACCCGAACCACAACAAGCTCTGTGTGGCGTCCCAAACCCAACCCGAACCACAACAAGCTCTGTGTGGCGTCCCAAACCCAACCCGAACCACAACAAAGCTCTGGTGTGGCGTCCCAAACCCAACCCGAACCACAACAAGCTCTGTGTGGCGTCCCAAACCCAACCCGAACCACAACAAGCTCTTGTGTGGCGTCCCCAAACCCAACCCGAACCACAACAAGCTCTGTGTGGCGTCCCCAAACCCAACCCGAACACACAACAAGCTCTGTGTGGCGTGCCCAAACCCAACCCGAACCACAACAAGCCTCTGTGTGGCGTCCCAAACCCAACCCGAACCACAACAAGCTCTGTGTGGCGTCCCAAACCCAACCCGAACCACAACAAGCTCTGTGTGGCGTCCCAAACCCAACCCGAACCACAACAAGCTCTGTGTGGCGTCCCAAACCCAACCCGAACCACAACAAGCTCTGTGTGGCGTCCCAAACCCAACCCGAACCACAACAAGCTCTGTGTGGCGTCCCAAACCCAACCCGAACCACAACAAGCTCTGTGTGGCGTCCCAAACCCAACCCGAACCACAACAAGCTCTGTGTGGCGTCCCAAACCCAACCCGAACCCAATCCCAGCCACACCTCCCCCGCCTGAGGAGAGAGTGGGCCGGCGGCGGCAGGCCGGAGAACACCAACGCCAGCTCCTCCATACGATCATGTTGCTCACGCTCAGGTGGAAGTGGCGCTGGAAGAACTGCCACGGGACGGTTCGGCGGAGGCAGTAATAGCGTTAGGGGGAGAGTGTGCTGTCTCAGTGTCTCCTCCGGCTTTCCTCAGCAGCGGTGGACAAAGCTTTAGGTTTCATTAAGGAGCTTTGATTTCACAGCCATGAAGCTTCATCACAGGGGGGGTTGGGGTGGGGAGGGGAATAAAAAGAGAGAGGAAGGAGGAGAGAGGGGGGGATGGGGGGGACAGAGGAGAGAGGGGGGCGATGGGGATGGGAGGGGGGAACAGAGGAGAGGAAGAAGGGGGATGGGGAGGGGGGAACAGAGGAGAGAGGGGGGAGGAGGATGGAGGGAGGGAACAGAGGAGAGAGGGGGGGAGGAGAGAGGGGGGGAACAGAGGAGAGAGAGGGGGGGAACAGAGGAGAGGGGGAAGAGAGAGAGGGGGGGGAGAGAGGGGGGGAACAGGAGAGAGGGGAGGAGGAGAGAGGGGATGAACAGAGGAGAGAGGGAGGGGGAGAGAGGGGAGGACGGGAACAGAGAAGGAGATGGAGGAGGAGGAGGAGAGAGGGGAGAGATGAGAAAGGGGTGGGGGAATGAGGGGAGAGGAAGAGGAGAGAAAATAACTGAAGAATGGAAAGTCGAGGAGAAAAGAGAGGACCGCTGAGCAGATGAAAACAGAGGGGAGCAGATAATGGAGAGGAGAGAACAACTGAACGCGCGCGCGCGTGCGTGCGTGTGTGCGTGTGCGTGTGCGTGTGTGTGCGTGTGTGTGCGTGTTGTGTGCGTGAGTGCGTGTGTTGGAGGGATTTGTCAGAGCGAGAGAAAGACAGAGAGAGAAGGACGGGGAATGAGGATGAAATACAGAGACAGAGTGAAGAGCAAGACCAAACGGAGAGATACTGTATATATGGCAAAGAGAGTGATACGAGTCAGAGAGTGACGACAGAGAGTGATACAGAGTGAGAGAGGAAAGAATGGAATCTGGTCTGAGAGAGGGTAGACCAAGAGATTGATACTGAGTGTGAGAGGAGAGTGAGGAGAGTGATGATGGAAAAAATCCTAATCACGATTATTTTGGTCAATATTGAATCATGGCTATTATTGAATCACGTATTTTTTGAGTTTGAAAGAATGATGTATTTATTCAGCTTGTCTCTCTCAAAGACACTTTGTACCTGAGAAAAAATACACAAAATGGTCCAAAAGAAAATGTTCAAATCTAAAATAATATAATGTATGTATCCAGCTGTTCTATCTTTCTATAAAATCCTAAAAAAAAAACTTGATGTTAATTTTTTGATCACAAAATTTTCGAGATCGAAATTCGATTAATCGCCCAGCCCTAAGTGAGAGAGTAAGATTTGGGGGAGGGGAAGCAGATTCTCTGGTCAGTATGTCTGCTCTGCTCCTGGGTGTGATGTCCCCACCACCCACGGAGGAAGCTTCATCACACCACCCTAATCTCCCTCGGTCGTCTTCCTCACATAACCCTGACACCGTCCGCACCCCGGACTCTGTTCCAGGGTTAAACTAGACTTTCACCCGACATATGCCCCGTAAAGAACCGCCTCTGTTTAGGAGCAGAGGAAGGCTGCTGGTAGGGGTGGTGTTTGGGTCCTTGGTCGTTGGACCACAAAGGACAGTGTGCCGCCAACCAAAACATCCCATGATGCATTCTGATGCATGAGCCCTCCATGAGGTTGGAGATGGATACGTTTAGGGAAGGGTTAGCTGGTTGTTTGTGGTCAGTGTGTAGCGGTCGGCTGAGAAACAGGTAGACAGCCGAGACCGGTTCACAGGTGGGACAGTGCAGACACCTGGGACAGGTACACAGGTAGACTAGTGTAGAAACCTGGGACAGGTACACAGGTAGACTAGTGTAGAAACCTGGGACAGGTACACAGGTAGACTAGTGTAGAAAGCTGGGACAGGTATATAATGCCACTTTTCCACTGCCAAAATAGTCCCGACTCTACTCTGTGTGGTTAGTGCAGCCCTACACTACACGGCACAGTACCAGTAAATTTTCGCTTTTCCACACAAAACCGTGGCCTGGAACTGGGCGGAGTCGGAGGGCGGAGTCAGAGGTGTTCAGGCGTGACGTCAGCTTCAGGCGACTAGAAAGTGCCATGCCGCGGTCAGAAAAAAGTAAACAACGATGGAAGCACTGGACGACATCGAGGCAGTACTGCTGTTGCTGATTGCTCTGTGGCTTGTAGCGACAAAAGAACACGAACGTACGGAAGAGTCGAGACGAACGATACGAGAAAAAAAAAAAGGGAATTTTGGCAAACAACAACTCTCGCAGTTGTGTTTTCATACATGACGGGTGAATGTTTAAAGACCCCCGCGCTTCGTCGCACATATGACGTCATTTCATCTAACCAATCAGTGGACAGCACTGTTCACGTGACATTTAGGCCCCCGACTCGTACCGGCTAGACCTACCTCTGAAACAGGTACTGAAAACCGTAATGGGTCCCGCCTCAAATCCGCAGTGGAAAAGCTCTCAAATCAGGGTAGAGTCGTGCAGAGCCGTGTCGTACCATTGCGAAAACGCGCAGTGGAAAAGGGGCATAGGTAGACTAGTGTAGAAAGCTGGGACAGGTACACAGGTAGACGAGTGTAGAAAGCTGGGACAGGTATACAGGTAGACTAGTGTAGAAAGCTGGGACAGGTATACAGGTAGACTAGTGTAGAAAGCTGGGACAGGTATACAGGTAGACTAGTGTAGAATGCTGAGCTAGCATATGTGAGACATGACATGATGATGAAGGATGTAAGGATGCTGTCTAACCACACACACTAACAGCAGGGAAAGTCACACAGTGCCAATCTATTTGGATAAAAGCATCAAGTATGAATCAATAAATATAAACTGTTTACACAGCAGCTTAATTAACTGGTCCTTAACTCTGTGTGTTTGTGTGTGTGTGTGAGTGTGTGTGTGTGTGTGTGTGTGAGACTGTGTGTGTGAGTGTGTGTGTGTGTATATATGTATGTTGTATGTGTGTGTGTGTAGATATGTATATATGTGTGTGTGTGTATATATGTATGTGTGTGTATGTGTGTGTGTATATATACTGTATATATGTATGCGTGTGTATATATATATGTGTGTGTGTGTGTGTGTGTGTGTGTGTGTGTGTGTGTGTGTGTGTGTGTGTGTGTGTGTGTGTGTGTGTGTGTGTGTGTGTGTGTGTGTGTGTGTGTGTGTGTGTGTGTGTATATATATACTGTATGTATGTATGTATGTATGTATGTATGTATGTATGTATGTATGTATGTATGTATGTATGTATGTATGTATGTATGTATGTGTGTGTGTGTGTGTGTGTGTGTGTGTGTGTGTGTCTACCAAGAGCCCTCCAGCCCTCTGAGGACATCTGTACCCGGGTTTCCCAGATTTCAGCGGGCCAGCGAGCAGTTCAACACACGCCCAATCAGACACTTGCTACAGGCTATCGTGGAGATAGTTGTAGTTCACACTGATGCCACTGGTCACTCAGATTGTCTGAAGGGTTCCAAAACACATGGACAAAACGGGACCCAAAATAGGGATCACTCCCATGGAAAGTCAAACCTGAAGGTTAAACACTTTCAGCCAATCAGAAGAGCCCCTGATGTTCACCTGAGATGGTGCGTTCTGGTGTAAATTCCCATCCCGACCTTCCCAGAATGAACCACCACATGTGAGCATCTCTGACCTATCCCAGTGCACACAGAGAGACCAATCAATACCTTGCCACACACCTTTGAGAGTGTTGAATGATAGCCTGATCAAACAGGGTACGCACGTTTCTCAGCACTCTGTTTGTGTGGGGGGAGAAACCGTATCCGATCCTTCTCCAAACCACGCCGTGGTTTAAACCAGAAGGCTGCGTAAAAAACACAACCCAGCAAAGCAAGGGATTGTCTGTCAAAGCAACACCCTGCTCTCATTTGGAGACACTGCCACCTAGTGGCAGTAGGTAGGACCAACCAGTGTATTTAATTGCAAAACTACACTATACATTTTTACTACATCCATAATGAAACTGAAAACGTTTGTCCATGTGAAACCGTCCTCTGAGTGTGATACTATGATCATTAATGCAGGGCTCCACCCAAAGTAAATCTGCTGGCGAAAGAGACTAAATAAAACAGAGCTGTGTTAAATCAAAGGCACTCCGACCTCACCAAAAAAAAAAACACGAAATACAATGACTGCAATAGTAACAGATATCTTGTGATTAGATGTCTTATTAATTTCTCATTCTGTGATGAACTGATCCGTTCATCAACCCGGACTTGTAAGCCTCATGAGTACAGCGCTGCTTTGAAAGAATTGAGCTTAGATCCATGATGAACACTGCATCAATGACCTACAGGTAACCAGGTGAACAGCGCATACACATTCAAATGGACATTTACAGGGTTAGGTATAGGGCCCTTAGCAGTTGTTTTTATCCAAAGTGGCTCACGATGAAGTGAAGTACATTTGTCAAAAGAAAGGGAAACAACAATATATAACAGGGTAGGGGTTAGGCACAGTAAGGATGTTCACAGAACCAAGTGCCAAGCACTAACCATCTCTAGGTTAACCTATTCCCCGTGCTCCACAACGCTAGGATAAGATGCTACACGATGCTTAGTACCGTTTTTAAGTGCAAGGACTTGCAACATAAAAAAGTGTGCCAGAGGGGGGTAGGGGGGCTATGCAGAGTCCAGGTGAACTCTGAACAGGTGAGTACACAGGACATAAAGGTGGTCATAGGTAGATAAGAACTTTATAATTGATTGCCTTTACTAACCAGCTACTCACAGTGGTTCTCCATCCCCGGCCCTTCGGTCCGTCACCAGGTAGACGCACCCAAAGCTGCCCCGCCCCAGCCGCTGCATCACACCATATCGCTTAGCAACCAACCGGTCAGGGGCCGCCGCCTGGCTCAACCAATCCGCCTCCAGCTCCTGGAACCTGGGCATTGCTGTGGGAACACGTCGTCGCTCTCGTCAGACCGACACCCACCGAACTCAAGAACACCTCCTCTGTCACCGGGGAACATACCTGTGAAGGCTGGGTTTATAGGGCCTTGAAATTAGCAACGTTTGACACATGTGTGTGTGTGTGTGTGTGTGTGTGTGTGTGTGTGTGTGTGTGTGTGTGTGTGTGTGTGTGTGTGTGTGTGTGTGTGTGTGTCTTTGTGTCTGCGTGTGTGTGTGTGTCTTTGTGTCTGCGTGTGTGGTGTGAGTCTCTGTGTGTGTGTGTGTGTGTGTGTGTGTGTGTGTGTGTGTGTGTGTGTGTGTGTGTGTGTGTGTGTGTGTGTCTTTGTTTCTGAGTGTGTGTGTCTTTGTTTCTGTGTGTGTGTGTGTGTGTGTGTGTGTGTGTGTGTGTGTCTGTCCGTGTGTGTGTGTGCGAGCGCGTGCGTGGGTCGGTGAACATATCAGTTAGCTAGTTGCCGCCTGCCTGTGACTTTCAAACTTTCTTTGCTGTTTCTTCAACCAGAATGACCCCATCATACTTATCCAGTCATTGTTTACCAAGCAAGCAACGACTTTAAGTGATGGAGAGACACAGGGTGGTAGTGTTCCAGGTGATTCTATCAAAGTTCCCATGTTTACACTGCCAAATAGCACACAATAACACATGTACATTTTTCACGTTCATTATTTTTCAGTTTGGACCGGGTACACCCGTAGATAGTTTGAGAAACGCTACTTTGGCTAGCGTTTAGGCTTAGGCTATTTTGACCCACAATGCTCTGCAGCACATCATTCTACACCCCATGTTGTTTCCCATTGACATTTGACCGATGGAACCAGTGGCCTCGAAGCCGGGACTTATTCTTCAGAGGTCTATTGCATGCACCTGAAAGAACTTTATAAGGATAGCTGCAGTACGAAGTAGGCCTACAAGTAAAAAGTAAAGGCAAGCGATTCGGAGAGCAGCCCTAATTAGTGATTAGATGGGAATGAACCACGCGGGCGCAGGTGGACCAGTCTCTCTCTCGCTCTCTCTCTCTCTCGCGCTCTCTCTTCAAAAAAGCTTTATTGGCAGGAAAAATATACATTTGCATTGCCAAAGCAGCTGAACAATAGAAAGGTCAAAGTATTAAACGAAAAAATATATAAACATATCAGATATGTGACTATCGCACTAATGCTTCTACAGAATTTATAATATGTGGGCTATTAAAATAGCCCACATATTATAAATTCCTCTCTCTCTCCCCCTCCCTCTCTCACTCACCTTCCTCCAACTGTATTCTGTTCACAGAGAGGTTTGTTTGTTCCTATGTCCTCGGACACCGAAACGTGGCCGTCTTCCGTGTTTGTCTTGTATCCATGGATACCAGACTCGTTGCGTCAGATCGGTTAGTGCCCGTAAACACGTGGGGAGAAATGTCACGTGTGTTCAGGTGTCCACCTGCAGCAGTTGGTGCAGGTGGCTACCGGTTCTATCAGCATCATGTATCGAGCGCAGCAGGGACCGCCCCCTTTCTGAACGGCTCTGGTTCCAGAAGTACCGCCCCCGTTTTAAGCGGCTCCGTTTCCGGAAGTACAGCCCCCTTTTCATCCATTCATTTTCACAATTGAATTATCAGAAAATCGTTACACAACGAGTTTTAAGCCTTTAACCAAGCCAAAGATCCCACAAAGTAGTCGTGACCATTAACATTTGACTCGGAGGTAGAGAATATTTGGAAAACAGAAAGGGAAAAGGTTAAAGACTTGCCTTCATTATTGTGTGAACGAGTGAAGGAACTTTTGTCATTAGTGTTTATATTGTTAGAGCAAGTTTATACATACATACATACATACATACATACATACATACATACATACATACATACATACATACATACATACATACATACATACATACATACATACATACATGCAAAAAAAAAAGGTTAAAAAAAAAAAAAAAAAGGTCATTATGGTAGTGTTTATATTGTTAGAGCAAGTTTATACATACACGCACGCACGCACGCACGCACGCACGCACACACACACACACACACACACACACACACACACACACACACACACACACACACACACACACACACACACACACACACACACACACACACACACACACACACACACACACACACACATGTATGTGTGTGTATGTATGCTTCTACAGAAGCATATCGTAGTAGCCTATGTCATCTACTTTGGTGTACCTTTGATTGTATATGACCAATTTAGAAAACAACATTTCGAAAAATGCGTTCATATAGTGGGTTTTTAAAAGAACATTTTTTTACAAGATGTTCTAAAATATAATTTTATTTAATAATATAGTGATATTTACCACAACTGTATCCAAATGAAAATACACATATGCTGAGAATAAGGTAATAATTAAACTATTATAGTTTAATAGCCTACTTCAAAGGTCTAATACACTTCCCAAAAAGCTTGTTCTATGTCTAAATTGGGTTATGCATACCTATAATACCTATATTTTTATACAGACGCTTCACCAAATGACTTTCGTTCAATTCTATCCGACTTCTGCTATCTTAATAATAGTATTCGGGGCAGAAGGGACAACAACACACATGGCAGCAGACAAAGTTCCTGCTGAGTTTCAGTGAATTCTACTTCCCCCTTCTTATATTAGCTCCACAGTGGTGAGGGTGATTATCTGACCCCCATTAACTTTATCAATATTTAAAATGGCTTCACTTTAACACAAGAACCACTGATGATAAGAACATGACAGATGTTATTGTAAGCCTGCATGACCCATCTGTAAAGATATGATTGTATAAATACTGTAAGTTAACAGAAGAAGAACAGCCTTGCCAACAAGAAACTAAATTGAGAAGTATTTTTTTTAAACATAGCCTAGTCATCAGGACCAGAATGGAGAAGAACCATTCTTTACAAACCTCACCGTTATTCAGACAACCTTGAGTATATTCAGAATAAACAACATACGATAAAGAAAGAAAACTCAAATGCATAAAACACTGAAATCATTAGAAATGTTAAAATCAGAAATAGAAACTGAAAAGAAGAAGACTCAACCAATGAGTCTGTGACAGCCAACAGACATGATGACGTCAGTGTTCCTTTATCTCGTCATCACTGGAGGAGGAAGAGGAGTCACTGCTTGAGTTTGGTTCAGCGAACGACCTCGCTGTAGACGATCTCGTGTTCCGGTCCAGGGGCTGATCTGTCACCCAGAAGCAGACCAGCAAACCTCAGATTCCCTTCATCATTCCACTAGTAGGCTTTAGGTGGAACTGAGCTAGTGAACCGGAGGTAAAGCCAGGGGAGACGATGGTTTGATCGCCCGGGCCGTTATCGTCCGGTACGCTTTAAAAACCTTTCATTAGGAACGTTTAAATGGAGCTAGTGTTGGCACCGGTTTCATCAATGATCTGATCTGTTTCACTGAAAAAGGATAACATCTCGTAATTTTACTGATGAACAATTACATCGCTACCCTTTTCCTCATCATCAGAAGTTTACATCTAACAGGAGACGGTTACCTTGAGGATTTGCGTTTGAAGTGGACGGTTGAATAGTTGACTTCCTCTGAAGCTTCCACAGCTTCCTGTTTACAGTCCAGCTCCTAGACAGACAGACAGGTGGTCAGACAGACACACTCACACAAACACGTGCGTCCATCCATTAACCCAGACACACACACACACACACACACACACACACACACACACACACACACACACACACACACACACACACACACACACACACACACACACACACACACACACACACACACACACACACACACACACACACACTTTTAGTTGAAAATTGACAGGAATTACTCACCTGTTTTTGAATCACCTCTGATGCCTTCTTTTGTGCCTTTCTCCTAAAAATAAAATAAAGACATGTCCAATAATTACAATTAGGGCATTTAGCAGACGCTTTTATCTAAAGCAACTTACATCGGTCAATACACACATTAACACACCGATGGCAGAGTCAACTATGCAAGCGACAGCCAGCTCGTCAGGAGCAGTTAACACACCAACACTCAGTTAGGAGGAGCTGGGGATCGAACTAGCAACCTTAAGGACAACTGCTCTACCTCCTGAGTTAAGCAGACCCCAATAATTCAATAGTCCAATAATGCAAGAATATTTTACTACCAAAGTTGCACTTTATAATATAGATTTGATTTTGATTTCTATGGATTACTATTAGTTGGGTAATAATGCCTTTCAACCATTATCATCTCTTCATTATCAACATCGAGATTAAAGTGGACATTTCGAAGACTTCTGTTCTGTTCTCTTTGGCGTCCCCTATGGTGATAAGTGGTAATTGCCATCTCTTCCGGTGAGCTCAAAAACTGATTCTCCGTTCTCTCCCCCAAGTGGAAACTGACATGTTATATCAACGATATCAACGCAAGTTTTAGACATAAATAGTATCATCTTTCCAAAAAAATATCATCTTACAATGATATTTTGACCTCTTCTCAGATTTGATTGTAGTACCTTTTAGCAAAGACAAGCCCAGCCAGGAGGAGAAGGAACACAGCCATAAGCACCAGCACCACCAACACTGCCTGGTGCCAGTCAGGCTCATGTTCTCCTGTAAAAGAACGCATTTATGTCAGATACAATGAGATTGGTTTATATCACCTTGTTATTACCATTAAGATTACATTACATTATATAATGTGTTAGATACAGGTCAATTAGATGACATCATTTCAGAAACAATTAGATTAGATTATCTTTAAAATAACTTTATTTTAGATACAAATAGATTCAATTAGATAATGTCAGACAATAATAGACTATATTAGATTATATAATGTCAGACAATAAGAAATTGTATTAGATGATGTAATTTCAGAGTATAATAGACTATATTAGATAAATAATGTCAGACTATGATAGACCAGATTAGATTAGATAATGTCAGACTATAATATACTGTATTAGATTAGATAATGTCAGACTATAAGAGACTATATTAGATTAGATAATGTCAGACTATAAGAGACTATATTAGATTAGTTAATGTCAGACTATAATAGACCATATTAGATAATGTTAGACTATGATAGACTAGATTAGATAGTGTTATACTATAATATACTTTATTAGTTAGATAATGTTAGATGATACACTATATTACATTAGTTGAGGGACCAGTGACTGTAATATACTTTTAATAGATTGAGATTATGTTAGACTATCATACCACTATATTACACTAGATGAAGGGACCACCCTCATGTGCATCAGTGAACACAGAGGGGCTCACCTTCATCTTCCAACACCAATAGACTCCAAGGCGCAGAGGTTTTCTGCCCACTGGAGTCCAGAGAGCAGGTGTAATTCCCTGTGTTGTCATTGGTCAGATTGCTGAGGTGGAGGGAGGGGCCTGTCTCTGATAGGGCGTGGCCATTTCTGTACCAGTGGACGTCCAATTGGTGGAAGGAGCAGGCTGAGGTACAGGTGAGTGTGACCTGACCGCCCTCTTTCACCACATTGTCAGTGACGGAGCTTCTGACCTTCACATCCTCTCCATCTGTTGAAGACACAGTGAGACGGACGTTCTTTACAACCGGACAGATTGACAGCATAGACCCTTCAGTGGAAGTGGTCATCACTGATCATTGACTATTTACCACGGCCAGTTTGCAGATACAAGGAATCATGAAATGCATTTGATCCAACGCGTCTTCCAGGACATCCAGAACCATCTCATGAGGAGCAGGTGGGTGAGGACATCTTGCTAAAGGTCGACTACAGGAAGCTACTAATCCCTCCCTAATGGAAACCAAAGCTAGTCTCTTCCTATAGTCCTATTAAAATGGGACCATTACTAGAAGTAACACTGACCGAAGTTAGTGCAAGATGTAAAACTAACTAGTAACAGTATTAGAAGTAACACTTACTAGTGACATTAACTACGACTCCTTCCTTTCCAGTGTACTTGGAATTAGCGTTGACCTCGATGCGGAAGCGGTACGTAGCACCATCCTGTTTCACCATCTCGTTGATCTTTAAGGTGCAGTTCCCGACATGGTCCCCCAGGTACAGGAACCTGTTGACAGCAATGACGTGGCTGCTGTCGTACACGTTGGGCGTGGTGCCTTGGCAGATCAGGTGATTGGGGCACCAGACCAGCCGCTCCACCCGGTGCACCGCGCCGGTCTTTTTGTGCACCACGGGGTGGGTGAAGCTGCAGGGGATGGTGGCGGTGGAGCCCTCCACCACGCAGAAGGAGTCAGGGTACTCCACGTGCCAGTCGGGGTCCGCCCCCAGCGGCCCTGGAGGAAGCAGACAGTCGGGGTCACAAACAGGGAGCCCGGTTTCTAAGGGAGGGTCTCACATGAGGTCAGGCACCTAGCAGGATTAGTGACGTCTCACACATGAGGGGGTCATTGCCTCGGCGGCACTCGGGGGGGCGCTGTTCTGTCTGGTGCACCTTAGTATATCTGTCTGTTTCCTAGCCAGCAGAACCTAGTTTACACCGTAATTAAAACAATGCAGGGCAGCACAGCTTTCACACTAAGGGGCGTTAGAGCAATAAGTGTGGTAAGGTTTGATGTAAAAGCTGGCTAATTCGGCTATCTTTAAATAAGTAAGGCCTTAAGTAAGGCCTTAAGGCCCACCATGGACACGCCCGATCTCGTCTGATCTCGGATACTCGGATAAGCATGGTCGGGCCTGGTTAGTACTTGGATGGGAGACCGCCTGGGATTACCAGGTGCTGTAAGCGGTGTTGGGTGGTGGCCAATAGGTGGCACTCTTCCCTCTAGCCTTAACATCGCTCCCGATGCCACAGTAAAGTGACGGGGACACTGTGCTGTGGAAGACACACCGTCCTTCGGAGGGGACGGAAAACCGAGGTCCTGACTCACTGAGGTCTTAAAATATCCCAAGGACACTTAATCACTAAGAGTAAGGGTTTCCCCGGTGTCCTGGCCCAACCAGGCTCATTCAATATGGCCCCCTAATCATCCTCCTGTATAATTGGCTGCCTCATTAATTCCCTCACCCTCCACCTCAAGCTGGTGTGTGTGGTGAGTGTTCTGGTGCTGATTGGCTGCCGTTGCATCACCCCAGTGGGTGCCTACACACTGGTGGGGGTTAGTGGAGGTCCCCCTTCACTGTAAAGCGTCTTAGAAAAACGCTAATATAAATTCAATCCATTATTATTATTTATTAAAATGACTGAAGTTTAGTAGGGGATTAATCCTCATCTGAGTTTGTGTAAATTAACATTTACGTAGAACTAGTAGCAAACGTGAAGTGTGCATTGTGTACATTAATGTTCCTCATCACAGGAATCTAGAATCAATATCTTTGGGGGTGTTCCGATATTGTGTCCACCATGTCACATGTTCATGTTCATGTTTAAATACAGGATAGGTGTGTGCATGTTACATTAGATGTTATAACGTCCATATAGGTCGCGTGATGGAAAATGTACATGTTGTTATGTTTTCTTATTCTTAACTTTAGTTTTACTATTGTGTGTGTGATCTGTGTGTTTGGAAAATCTGCATGTTTGTATTGTGTTGTATTTTTCTTCAGGTATGAACTTCTTGTTTTTGTTAGTTCTTATGATGCAAATCTTTCCTGCCTGCTCAGTTTAAAGAGGGTCAACCAAAGTGTGAACCTTGGATGTTCCGAGTGATAGCCTCCAGTTGTCGCGGCCGTTCCTCTCCTCTCCTTTGATATAACTGCTCTCGTATATATAACCCAATCTGACCTTTTGTCATGGGCCTGTTCTCTGTCCCCTGGGCAGCGGGGGTAATGAAGGGGTCATAAGGCAAGGCCAAACTTTTTGGTGGATTGAGGGGCGGCTCCCCTACTGAGCCCAACCAGAAGTGAATAAGAACTCATCACTTTCAACACTCAATGGACTTCTCCCTGCGAGCCTTCTGATAGACGCAGGGCGAACTTCCAGTCTGAGAACTCAGATTAATATTGTATGTCTGTTGTTATTATTTGGTTGATGCATGTTATGATGCGTTTTTGTTTGTATTATCTTTACAAAATATATATGACCATAATTGTACAACAAGTTATTGCGAGTCGTTTCGTACCATAAAATATCTCATCGTCCTTAGACGCAATATCTGACATAGGAACAGTAAGAACTCCGTAGACAAAGAAAATTGCCACGACAGTCGGTAAACAAGTGCCTATGGTTACAAATCATAACTGGGGCAGGGGTCTTCAGAAAAAAAAGTAATTATGGTCATTTCTTCATCAGAATATAGCCTAAAAACAAAAAAACATCATAGACAATTCACTGAATGGGATATATGACAATAAAAGCCATATTTCTAACTAGAACTGTTTATATTGCATTTTCTACTGATGAGGGTCAGCCATGCTTGTTTCAGCGGTATAGCCGCAACCTTTTCAACGGCGACCCTCAATATCCTGGCAAAGGCGAAAGGAACTTCCCTGAAAGAACTTCCCTATATTACCCTCACCCCAACAAACCAAAACTTAGTATAAAATCACAACATTCACAATATTTACATTATGAAAACAAAACACACGTTTCTTTCTCAAAATGTAATCAAAACACCCAATGTAATGCCGGATCTATATCAAAGTATTGTATTTTCCACTGAGAATATCCCTTGCCATGTTGTTCTTTTTGAGGAGAGAAACTTCACAATCAACATGACGGCAGTTTCTGCATTGGACATTATTTATTGAATGCTCAGGAGGGTATTTTAAATGTCGACCAATGGCTTTGTGGTATTTAAATATAATATGGCGCCTGCATAATCCAAAATGTTTTTTTTCTGATATATCCCCACACATCTAAAATTAAAATGTGATATCTGAAATGGGAAATTACTTTTTCCACTAGTCAAAATCCTTTTTACATGTGGAAATTAAAATTGTGGATATCTGTAATTAATATCCTTACGATTGAAAAAAGGGATAAAATTAGTGAAAACTAAATCACTACTAGTGACTAGTGGGTTAAATGTGAGAGGGCTTACCATACAGAGTGGGAATGTTGATATTGTATTGTATTGGGTTTCATTGTGTTGTGTTCACATCATATAATTTCATATTTTATATAAAATCATACAGCATAAAATATAAGATCTTATGTTGCACACCATATTGTATCATATCATATAATATATCATGTCAAAGATCAAAATCGAATTTCATACTTTATATATCAAGTTTTTTTCATTTATGTTGTAACTAGAGCATTATCATTCATTATTATTTATTATTATTATTATTATTATTATTATTATTATTATTTATTATATGTATATATTACTGAAAAGTTTAAGGGTTAGGGTTAGGGTTAAGGTTGAGGGTCATTCAGGCTCTAAAAAGAGCTCTAGGTGAGCCACAGGCCATCTGGATCCAGTTATGTGTGCGGACACTTTCCGGGTAGTAAACAGAAGAAGGCATTACAGCTTACCAGCTAGCAGCAGGAGCACAGAGAGGGTCCATGGATTCATCTTCATCTGCTCCGTAGCTTCCTCTCAGTGTCTGGTTTTTACCGTCACTAGGACAGGGGGACGGCTGAATGGCTGATTGTGAAAGGTTACAGAAATATTTTCACATGTAGCTTCCTCCTTTTAGATCTTCTCTGCAATAGCCACTACCCTCCCTTCACAATGCTTTAAACACCATTACATAAGCTTCCCTTTCTCCCTCTCTCAATTGACATGACATCAATCATCAGTTCAGTTTATATTGACCCAGTAGATCGTCCCTATAGTCCCATTATCAGACGTGTCTTATAGAAGTAGTCCCTTTGCTTTGGATTGATCTACAGCTTGGACCCGATCATGAGAAAACATAATTTGAGTAGAGATTTGACTTTTGTTATTATTCTAATGTCTTGATTTAGAATCTGGGTAAAACTTTTATAAACAGGAGGATTCATCAAATTAGAGACTAGTAGTTACGGATGGCACTATGGGCCACGTTGTAAGCGGCAACATCACGGTCAGAGGTGGAGTATCTCCAGGTGTATGTGGATTGTTAAGACATTATTCATCAACACGACAACTGAAGCACAATAGCCTGCAACTAACGTTCTTCATGATAGTTGTTAACTCAGTGACCCCAAGATATTACCCCTCAACAAAGTGTGTGGAATTCAAACGCTGAACTATAAAACAAGATTACTGTGGACGTTAGTTTAACAAGATGTTGTCTGAAGAGAAAGGAGAATATGGAGTGTTGTTGGTGATCTGCTGAGCTTATCTCACACTGTCCTCTGCCACTTGAGTTCATGGGTTTGGCCAATGGGCAGAGAGGAGCGGCACTTCCGGTGATAAGGATCAACAGTGGACTGCTCAGTTGTATTTCAACACATTCTCACTTCCGAGGAGCGTCGATTTTGACGAACGGTTCAGTGACTTCGGCTTCGATTTCTGACGCGAAAAGATCTAACCCTTGCGCTTCTTTTTCTTCGACTCTTATGGGGTTCTGTTCCACTCCTGTTTCAATGTAAATCCCTCCACCGGGCAATATATGACGCTATGAGCATTCATCTCATTGCTAAGGGGGACCCGATGGCTGCACATGAGAGACGCTATGAGCATGACATCATCCCATTGGCGCTAACGGAGGACCTTGCGCTTCTTTTTTCGTCTCCGCAGGGAGTTTTACAGTCATATACTACAATATAGTCAATCCTCCACAACGAGCCAATATATGACGTTATGAGCATTCATTCCCATTGGCTAACGGGGACCGGATGGTCTCAACCGGGTCTCACGAAAATTCGTAACACTGTCACGTTGTTATTATTATATATAATTATCATCATTCAACCTTGAAACATTGTGTGTTTTACAGTTAGAGGTTGGTGGAGTCATGGATGAACACAATGACGTAGAGGTTCGGCGCCAACCCGGGATAGTGGATGCCCAATGTCGGAAGATTCCCAATGTCAAGGAACAGCATGCTCTCAACGAGCGTATTTTAAGGGACGCTACGTCATAGAACGCTGACCAGCAACCTGTTCCCAATGTGAGGGCACTCGAAATTGACGTCGATATTTTGCTCGTCCTTCTTTGTATAGAAGACATTCCGAAGTTTGTTCAGCAAGGATGCATGATGCAATCCTAGATGAGCCCCAAACTTACCACAATCCTGTGCGTGTCACTGCGCGCGGGATCTTGAAAAATGGCAGAGCAGTAAAACGTTTCAAATGTAAGTGAATTTATATTAGGTTTTCAGAAATATTTTGATGTCCCGATGCTTTTTTATTAGATTCATCGTGTGTTAATGGCAAATAACTCAAGCTATAAAGACTTGTGCCAATTTTCGAAACGTTTTTGCAACTTAATGATACCGTACGGTTGCTGGTGTATATATATATATATATCATACTATATTATATATATCATATAGTAATATAATATAGTGATATATATATATAAGCATATATCACGGACAGCGCGTGGTATTTGCTCATTATACCACGCGCTAAGGGGGTTGTCGGGCCCGACGGGAGAAACGGTTAACCAATAACGGCGCAATATGAAAGAGGAACTGACGCAACCTCAATTTCAGGTACAAAAAAAAAAAAAATCACAAATTAGCCTACCCCTAAACTGACTTATAAATAGCCCATTATGAAAAAATAGTCCTCTTTCCGGATCCTACCGCATGTCCTCTTTTCTGCTTTTCTCTAGGGCAGGTCACTGCTCAGTCCCCGTCTAGCCATTTCGTTAACCCTTCCGGGTGGGGTGAAAGTTAACCTTAAACAATGTTCAGTTTCAACGAATCTTCAGTCAATTTGATTAACCTTGTCATACACTTCGGTACTTTTGTATCCTAGCCTCTACTGTAACAGTGGAGTTGTTGCCATGGTGACATTGTTGCTTGCGCAATGGATTATGCTGCGATAAGGCTTTTTAGAATAGTAGCCGTGTATGATTTGCTCCAATATACCACGGTTAACAGCCATTCATGATCGCCGATTTCAACCTTTCCGTTTTATTAACTATTATATATATATACATATGTATATATATATATTACTACAATATATAGATATATATATATATAATATATATGATATATATTATAAATAATATGTATATGTATAATTATATGTATGGTATAATGTATTATATATGTAGGCCCTATTATATGTATTATAGTGTATTGTATTATATATATATGTACTGTATATGTATATATATAGGTATGTATATGTATATATATTAATTGTATTGTTTATATATATATGTTATATATGTATATATATATATTGTATGTATATGTATATCATGTATGTATATGTATATATATATATATGTACTATAATCTTACGTCATTGTTGCCATGTTGTATTCACGAACAAAGTGCCATGGTGTTACAAGCGGGAATGCAGTATTAAAAGCGAAGCAGAAGCGCACTCCACACTGGCAAGTCGTTCCAAAGTCCGAAAAGGAAGCACTCGACGCTAGCACTCTCCATAGGACGGTACTGCAAGGACGCGTCTAAGTGAGGGTTCACATGGACAACAGCCTCTGGGATCTGTCGAGTGAGCTTCTGATAGGCGTGTTTCGCAATGGTGAAAGGTGCAGCCTTGCTAGGACGCGTCCTTTGCTATCGCGTCCTATAGAGTGCTCGCTCGGGATGCTGCCTTGTTTTCGGACTTCTGGGGACGACTTGGCTAGTGTGGACTGCGCTTCTGCTTCCGCTTTTTTTAATGACTGCGTTCCGCTGTAACAGATGTGAACGTCTCTGAATACAGCATGGAAGCAGAATGGCTGTGTGCTATAGTTATGACAGAAATGCAAGGAGACGTGGTGCAGATAAATTTAACGCAATAGATTTTATTTTTCACAACATAAGTTCTTAATATAGCAACTGTAAAAGTATAAGGGGAAGGACCGGAAAGAACTCGTCCTGTAAGGGCGAAGGCACAGCTGAGCAGGGGTAGGCGGGGAAGGAAATCCTCTCGAATTTACAAGAACACCCATGTCACCACGTGAAACAACTCAAACTATAAGGTGTATGAAAAACAAACCAAAAGGTGTCGCACAACACGGCAGAGGAGATACCATCACCCAGGGACGACCACCTCCACCGCTGGCCTTCTCGGATACTAAGGACAGGGCGACAAAAGGGCGACAATCAATAAGGACACCACCATAAGAATAACACAATCAAATTTTAAACATTAATGTAACCGTTTCAAAAATAAACCAAAAAAATAGAAAAACAACTTATGTTAATACAAAATTACCGGGCTTAAGGGAAAAACACAAACAACCCAATAAATCATTAGTACTTAAAACCCAAACGAATGAACAAAGAAACAAAAAAAGTAGCCAAAAAAATAACCTGCGGTGCTGGAAATAAATGATTCTTAGTCTAGTATGAAACAAGATACTCAACCAAGGAGAATAAAGAAAACAAAAACCTAATTCTAAATCTGCATGGTTTCACACACTTCACATAGGACACTCGCATGTCATCCCCCGTTTCCTTTACCCCACACCACACACACACACAACACACAACACACACACACACCACACACACACACACACAACACACACACACACACACACACACACAACACACACACACACACACACACACACACACACAACGATGACACAAGACACCAAACAACCACGATTCTCGAGTGCGGGCCCTCTCTGCCGTAGCGGTGAGGACGGGGCAGAGGGACGCGTCTGCAGTTGCAGGTATTAAAGTCTGTGAGCAGGAGAAAGCGCCCAAGCCCGCAACGTGGAAGCCGCGGTGAACTCACCAACAGCGACTAAAACAAATCAAAGCAACAGCTACAGCATGACTGAGTCGCGGCTCGATCGAGCGGGCGCAAGCAGCAGTGGTTCAGGCTACTTTCGTTTTTTACTGTGTCCAGGCAGTAAGTGGATTAGTTGCAGGCATCTTGTGACCGACCAGGAGGGAGAGTTGACTGCTCGTGGAGGCTGGAGCGTTCTGGGTCTTAGTGGACGCGGAAGATGGAGGATGGAAGTAGCCCTCCCACGTCACCTGTCGTGGTAACCGTAACGGGGACACGTAAACCACGGCCACGAACCACCCGCTGTGTGTAAGGCGGAAGCTTGCAACAGGAAGTGGGCGGAGGCTCAGCGCCAGGAGCAGAGAAGGACGAGGGTTGGCTGGAGCCTCCCTGATATTGCCCTCACTCACCTTACCTCACGGCCAACTCAACTCCGCTTCAATTAGAGAGGCAGGAACTGTGACTGCACATTACCATTACAGATATATATATTATATATATATATATATATATATAATATATATATATATATATAATATATATATATATATATATATACATACACAGCGGACGTCTGCGTATCATTAAGTTGCAAAAAAACGTTTTGAAACAGTGGCACAAGTTTTTAAGCTTGATTTTTGCATATAACACGATGAATCTATAAAAAGCACATACGGGCACAAAATATTTTTCTGAAAACTAATCATAACTTCACTCAGGCCTACATTTGAATGTGTACTGCTCTGCCATTTTTCAAGGATCCGCGCAGTGAACGCACAGGATTGTGGGTAGTTTGGGCTCATTCTAGGATGCATCGATGGCATCCTTGAAAATCTCTGGAATTCTCAAAAAAAGAAGGACGCCAAAATGGCTCAATTTCGCAGTGTCTCACATTGGACAGTGCTGTGTCGGCGTTCATGACGTAGCGTCTTTAAAGGACGCTCGTTGAGCATCTTCCTTGACATTGGGAAACAGCCATAGATCTCAGGCGGCTCTGCCCCGCTGAACATAAGCCTGTGTGATTGCCATTCACACAGCCATTGTGGCGCCGTTGTTTCGTGGAGGGGGGAGGCCAGGGGAGGCCTGGAATGTTCTGTTGTAATGCACCAAATAAACTGTTGTAATTGCGCAGCAGCCTCTGTTGCGATCGGCATAAAGGAAGGCGGGTACAAGGCACAAGAGATGCTGTTGCCTCCTCTCAGATTGATTACGGAGGGAGGAGAAACGATTTGATTTGTTGTTACTCTTGACTCTAAATGAGTAGTAATACTCTTTGGTGTAAAAGCGGCGGTTCGGCAATCGGGCGTAATATGGCCCGAACTGCTGTCCCCTTGTATTCTAAGACCAGAAGGGGCTTACAGAGAGTGCAGGCAGGGTCGCTCACCTCTGAGCTTGATGTCACGGCAGCAGCAAGCTGTTTGTGACACAAAACTTTAGTCAAGAGGTCAGAGTCACAATCGGCTTTAACCAGTGCGGCAGCTGCCAGCGACGCAGTGTTAAATTTCCCATTGTGGAGTGAGAGAGTCGTGTCACGGGTCAGCTCTTTCTCCACACCTTTTAGAAGCGCTTCATTAAGGGTGACTTAACAACAGTATTTATCCTGAAGCCTATGTGCCATGATGAAACAGAGACCGCGGTACGTTTTAACCGTGCTAAAAAGCCAGCCCTCTTTTCACAGTGACTGGAAGCAAAGAAAGGCATACGCGGCAAAGGGCAGGAGATGGGATCAAACCCTTCCGCTGCACCATTTCTGGAAGCCGCCATCTTAGCCGAGTAAACACACTCGTGGTGGAATCAGCTCTGGTTACCTGGATGGTCCGCTACGACCTCCTGGGAGAGGCCGAGGGACCCCCCTAGGCGCTTCGCGTTTCAGCGGGCAGGCCACACGCGCTAGCCGACTTGGGTCATCTATGATTGCTTCCCCCTGCCTGTGAGGGAGAGCGTTCTGCGCCAAGGCGAGGCACCTTCGGCCGCCCGAGAGCGACACTGGAGGCAGGGAAACCACGGTGCACTCGAGCATTGTTGGTGCTATGAGAATCATATACAGGCTCCTCTATTGGACGCGCTCCCAGTCTAGGATCAGGGGAACGGGTGGGGAAAGCCGTACAGGAGTGTTGTTCGGCCACGGTCTGTGAGCGAACGCATCCACCCCGAGTGGCGGGATAGTCCTTTCGCGCTGAGAAAGAGAACAAGGTGTGCTCTCCGCGTGCGAATAGGTCGACCTTCGCCTTCCCAGCTCGCTCCTATCTGGATTGATTCAGATCGTGGTGAGAGTCCAGTTCTGTGTGGGGACCCTCCCCTTCGACATTTGTCCTGCCCCTCTGTTCAGGACACCGGGGATGTATACGCTGCTCTGATGGAGAGCAAGTGTGGGCGCCCAACATAACAGCTGTCTACTTATGATAGCAGCTGTTGCGAGCGACGCCCCTTGGCGATTTATGTATGCTGCTTTGTTGTTCCTGCGAATATTACGTGTTGTTCGCATCAAACACTCTGGGGCAAGTGTTTGGACCACTGTCAACACAGTGAGGAGGCTCAATGCGTTTATAGTGCATGGCTCACGGGGGGCGCCAAACGCCCGCCCACTACGTGAAACTCACTGTTCCATCCCCAGCCGACAGAGAAGCATTCCGTGGGAACACTGAGATGTGTGACGTTGCTCCTATCCCAACGGCACCCCTCTCGTGAGAGTGTCGGGGATCGCCCATGGGGCCAAATCGGCGGCCGCAGATCACTTTGCGCGCGTTTGGCGCCCGGGATCGATGCGCAGGCGAGAAAACATTCTGCAGACGCCTCATGGTGAGACCCAAGTTGACACACCGTGGTGAGCGGTGCGTTCATGCAGCGAGCGCTCATGGAGAGGGGTGTCACGACGCTGCTCGGGACGTAGTGAGGAGAGACACAGCGTTTCATCCTGCTGCTGTGAGAGCTGTACGTCGCGGCCTACTCCGGTCCAATGCCGCCATCTGGGCCTAGTTGACGCATGGTGGGTTTCTGCCCGCGCACCTGCAGCGCAATTCTGATGATCGTCCTAAATTAAGCGGGGATTTCTATCAAGCGCGCCCGTTCGTCGTACGTCTTCACTGTTAGTATGCGGTCCTACCATGTTTCGTTGAGTATCTCAGCCCTTCCCGTTAGTGACTCTCCCTTTCTTTTCTGGTCTTCTCCGGTCGCCGAACCCTGCTGCTGATACCGCTGCCGTCGCTCCTTGCTTGCCTGCGGTTTCCTCGACTCCT
>OLKM01001898.1:0-82909 GCA_900291075.1 Melanogrammus aeglefinus
CCACATCAGCATAACACAATCAACACCACACCAACACACACACCAAACACAACACAGTCAGAAAACATCACACACACACACACACACAACTAGGGCACATCCGCACACACACACACAACACACCACACAGCAGCACACACACACACCACACACCCACCACACAGCCATCGCAAGCACAACCACAACAGGGGACGAAGGTTCATCGTACCAATGTGACCTATTATTTAAAAACAATAAAAAATAACTACAGGAGTAGTTCAAGTATTTTGTCATACATAAACATGAAATGTGCATTTTTTAATTTTAAAAAAGTTGCCGAAGAGGGACTGAAACCTTAATGATGATTACACTACAAAGAGAGGACTCCATCACGTACCAGGGGAGCTGTCTGTGCCTTTTGTTTCACTCATAGTTTGTGCCACCCAACCAACACCTATGAAACCTTCATGTTTAAACATAATTCCGTAATCAAATATTTGGAAACACATAATACATGCCCCATATGTGAAAAATAAGTCAAACGTCTGCAAATGCAACCAGTATCACGCGAGTCGTGTCATGTCATTAATCGGTACCAGAGCAAGATTGCCTTCGACAGATCGTCTCATATTTTTCGAGCTCACCAAGACATGTAAAAACCATGGCATTTGAAATGGGAAAGTTTCTCTAGACAGAGAGAAGCGATGAAAAGAAAAAAGAACGAGAGGAAGAGAGGGCAGAAAGAGAAGAGAAGAGAGAGAGAGAGAGAAGAGAGAGAAGAAGAGAGGAGCCTCAGGGGTGGGTGTGTGCAGTCAATACAGTGCATCCCTCTAAGAGTTAACGTATTTCATATCCGATTTTTTAAGCAACCCCAAAAACCTGAATCAAACTGCTCCACAAAAGAAATGTAAACCAATGCATCGGAATGGGAGGAGAAAGGAGAGAGAGAGATAGAGGAGAGAGAAGAGAGAGAGAAGAGAGAAAGAGAAGAGAGAGAGAGAGAGAAGAGAGAGAGAGAGAGAGAGAGAGAGAAGAGAGAGAGAGGCGAAAGAAGGGTTGCGCAGATAGTACAGTGCACCCTATTATGTCAAAACAACAATCACAAAGGAAATGTATATCAAGGAACCTGAAGTTCCTGCTCTTACAGCACAGACCTCCCCTCAAAAACAGTTGTCTCATTCTCGATGAAAGCCAATCTATGAATCGTCTCAGGACACGATTGGCCGACTTTTATTCTACTGCAAGAGAATGAAATGTACCTTATCAAAAGTTAATTATTAATTTGATCAATAGCTGATAAAAACTGTAGCAACAAGAAACACTCCACCAATGTGTGACTCAGGAATAATTGTCATATAACCAATGTAAAAATAATATAAGATATTTTAATGTAAACAGGGACGCAGACCAGCACCAGTGGGAACCTAGCAACAGCAAGCCTCACAGACAGGAGACTAGATCTCGCGGGACTTGCAAGTCCACTTTTTTCTCGAGCTCATCCTCCATCCCTGCCGGCGTCGCAGGCCTGAGAAGAAAAGAGTGTGTCGGTTGGTGGCCATGAGGGTTAAACGCATTGACCTCGTCCTGTAGGCCTTACCACCGAGCCGTTTAAGATAATTTAATCATCGTACGAGAGGACGGGCATGAGCATCAATCTGGGTCAGTTTCAATAATTACTCTGTTGATTTCTTGTAATGTATTTATTCGGTCTTAAGCAGCTGAACTGGCGACACACGTCGCAGGGCAGCCACTGTTTCTCTCCTCCCAAAAATCTTATAATTAGTGTCTCCATTTTTGTTTTGTTGCGCTTACCTTGATAGTTGTGACCATCCACCTTTCCATGGTAGTTGTAGGAATTTAATGTTGCTCTGAAGTGTGCAGTGCCTTCGAACTTTTAAGTATACCAGTGTTTTGAGTTGTTTAAGTGTGCAGTGTCTTGAAGTGTGCAGTGCCTTCGAACCTTTAAATACATAACAGTATTACACCTGGTTATGTGTGTGTCAACCTAGGTATCAGCCCTAATCAATACAAAGTATTGATCTTATTGTTGAGGGATATTTGTTAAAATAACTTTATTTTGTACAACTTTAAGAGCCTCTGCTTGTCCTTCCCTAATAGGTATTAACCTGCGTGGGGAGTGGTTTGCTGTAAATTAGTCACACTGCGTCGTTAGTCCAGGGTCTCTCCCCTTTAAAGGAGAGTGCGTTGTCACACACAAGTAATCTAGTGCCGGTCACATTTGGCGTTGTCGGCAGGATTAGCGGAGGCTTTTTTTTTTTGTGTGTGTTTTGTTTTTGTTTTTTTATTTATTTGGAGGCACTAAGGTAGCAAAGGTTGGGGGTGGAGGAGGAGGACAGTGGTTGCCCAAGAGGACATCCACCGCACTCTAGCTGCAACACCGCCCTCTAGCTGCAACGCCGAACCACCAGCGTTTTACAAACACAGTGGACAAAGACATTATTCTTGTGGGGGGTTCGCTTACCCATGTCCAAGAATTGATTGTTGGGTGTGTTTTTTTTTGTTTTTTTGAGAAAGTCAATTAAAATGTCTGAATCAGAGGAACAAATCAGAGCCTTGACTGAACTTGTTCAGCAACTAAAAGCAGAAAAATAATAGACCCAAAGATGGGGAAACGGAAACAGTAAATGATAGAGGCCCGGGCCATCTATGCGTGTAGGTAACTAATAATGGTCAGTAGTGTTCAACGGGCGGTGTATACATGTATGCACCAAGAGAGAGGAAATGTCCACGGTTCAGGAGATAATAGCTCAGGATGAGGTTAACTGTAGAAGACTGGGTAGAGAAGAAGCAAAAAAGTCACTGTCTGTGCAGCACACACAGGTTGAACAAAGCAACATTTCTTTGTGATATCTGCAGATGGGGAAGCTAAGCGGGAGTAAAATTTAGCTCTCCAACTGATAGAGCCACACACAGAGGCATTTTCACAATACTGTTGATAATTTGGGTGTGATCAAACATATGTGAGAGCTTACAGAGACAATTTTTTTCAACGCCGCAACAGGATAATGAGTCCATACGATGAGATTTGCCTGCGTCTTGTTGCATTTGAGTGAACTACTTGAAAGTAAAGATCCAAGGGGGGTTTCAAATCAGATTGGTGATTCGCGACACATTCATTGACAAACGTACGTGACACCAAATACAAGCGTGAATTGGCCCACTGGTTCGGCAACATCCTAACTATTCCTTCAAAGATGTACGTAATGCAGCTATTAAATGGGAAAAGCGAGGGCCCCCTGCTTGTGGACAAAGAGCACGAGCATACTCCTGTGATTCAAATGCTACAGGATTAGGTCAAGATGATGTCGACACCAACGCTATTGCTGCTAGGCCCAGTGATGAGCTGGCAGAATTGAAGGAGTGTTTACGTAAACAGCAAGTACAGCTAGATGCCATTCTTAAACACTTAGGCTCTTCGTCCACTGCCCCTAATTATACAAGCCCCCAGGATCCCCCCAGCAGCAGCAGGCCAAAACAATACCAGTTCCAGCCAGATGGAAAACCAATATGCATGCGGTGTCACAAGGCAGGTCATATTGCTAGATTTTGTCGGGTTGAAATGGGCGGTCTCCCTGGGGGGGTGGGATCACGGGGACGGGGCCAATGGGTGGGAGCAAGAGTGAATGCAGTGGAGCAGCAGGAAAACTAGCGCCCTCTGGTGTTGGGAACCCGATACCAGAAGGGGGATTTGTGGGTTCTAAACAGGCAAGTCTGGCATCTCGGCTAATTGGACGCTGCCCAGTAGTAAAGATCAGAGTAGGGGGGCTGGAGGTGCCGTCCTTACTTGATAATCTGGATCAATGGTAAACTACTGTAACACAGGCTTTCTTTGAACAGTATCTGATGCCACAAACAAATGAGCAACTGAAATCTTGTACCTGGCTCAAATTAACAGCAGCTAATGGATTAGATATTCCATATTTGGGGTAATGTGGAGTTAAGTGTTGAAGTTCTCGGCACCACCCTTCCACAGATGGGCATCCTGGTGGTAAAAGACCCTCCTGATCCAGCTTCCCAACAAAGGAAAACTGTAGTACCTGGTCTGTTGGGAATGAACATTATCAGTGGCTGTTACTCTGTATTATTCAGGGAACATGGTGACAATCTCTTTTCTTCTCCTCTAGTAAAACAAGCTGAGAGGGAATGGGGGCGTGCATTGTCAGAGTACCAACAGATAGACCGCCTCTTGCAGACCGGCCATGTAGGGGAGGCTGTGACACCACCGGGACCGGCAATCCGGATACCAGCGGGCTCCCTACAGTTTGTCCAGGCCACCTGCAACCAAGGCCCAGGCCCAGCCCTTGGTACTGTATTGCTGGAGCCTCTGCCCTATGGAAAAGGTCGGTTACCCATGAACCTGCTCATATCTAGCGCCCTCCTCACTGTTTCCAGAGGAACTGTCAACATCCCTGTTGTTAATGTTGGTGAGGAAGACCAGTGGCTGAGGTCAAAAACAGTGTTGGGGACGTTACATTTGGCCGATCTACATTCCTCTTCCCAGGCTGTACAGGTGGAGGAGCAGACACAGGACGAAGGCCGACAGGTGGTATTCATCCAGTCTACGGCAGTAGAGGCCTCTCCCCCCCACCCCCTCCCTGACCTGAGTGAACTGAATTGGCCCGATCTCCCTGTTAATGATGCACAAGCAGCCAAGAGTTTGCTGACAAAGTACCCGAGACGCATTCAAGCCTGGATGATGGGGATTTGGGCTGTACTGACCTGATCTACCACGAGATCCCACTGATGGATGGACGTCCCTGTTCGCCAGCGGTACCCGCCGTCTCCCCCATCTCAATTTTCACTGGTCAAGTCCCACATACAAGAACTGTTACAGCGAGGGATTGTGAGAGTGAGCTCCAGCCCTTACTCCTCCCCCATCGTAGTTGTCCAGAAAAAGTGTGGTGACATCCGGCTGTGTGTCGATTATCGACAACTCAACGCCAAGACGAGGAAAGACGCATATCCGCTGCCGCGCATTGAAGAATCTTTGGATGCTCTTACTGGTGCCAAATGGTTCTCAACGCTCGACTTGGCAAGTGGATACAACCAGGTGCCAATGTCAGAGAGAGACAAAGAGAAGACGGCATTCTGTACCCCGTTTGGCCTCTTCGAGTTCAACAGAATGCCATTTGGACTTTGTAATGCGCCAGGAACTTTCCAGCGCCTAATGGAACGTATCTTCGGGGATCAGAGTTTTCAGTCATTGCTGCTGTATTTGGACGATATCATAATTTTCTCCACATCCTTCAGTCAACACCTGCAGCGGTTGGAGATGGTCCTGAGTCGGCTCCAGCAGCATAACCTGAAACTGAAGATGTCTAAATGCCATTTTTTTCAGCGGGAGGTGCGATACCTTGGTCATATCATCTCCCCTGCCGGTGTGGCAACCGACCCAGAGAAGACCAGGGCAGTGGCAGAGTGGAAGCGCCCATCCACCGTCACTGAATTACGCGGCTTCTTGGGTTTTGCCTCCTTCTACAGGCGTTTTGTAGAAGGGTTCGCAAAGCATGCAGCCCCGCTTCATCGACTGGTTGGAGAGCTAGAAGGAAGCAAGAAAAAAACAAGGTCAAAGGTCAGTGCCAAGTTGGAAGGACAGTGGAGTGAGTCATGTGAAAAAGCATTTCAGACACTTAAAAACAAGCTTGTCACTGCTCCTGTCCTTGGCTACGCGGACTTCAAGAAGCCCTTTATCCTAGAAGTGGATGCCAGCCACCAGGGCCTGGGTGCAGTACTTGCTCAAGAACAGGATGGAGCCCGTCGGCCAATCGCATTTGCCAGCCGGGGGCTTAGACCAAGTGAACGAAACATGTCAAACTACAGCTCCATGAAATTAGAATTCCTTGCTTTGAAGTGGGCCATCACAGAAAAGTTCAGGGAATACCTTCTGGGGACGGCTTTCACCGTGTACACAGACAACAACCCCCTGAGCTACCTCCAGACGGCCAAGCTAGCAGCTGTAGAGCAACGGTGGGCATCCGAATTGGCCAGTTTCAACTTTGACATTAAATACCGCCCCGGAGCAGCCAACCGTAATGCTGATGCCCTTTCCCGTCAACCGAACACCCCAGCCGTACATTCCATTTCTGACATCGTGCCTGGTTTTAACATTCCATCACAAACGACTGGCTCCAAAAAGTACTCTCCCACACAACCACAGCTCACTGGTAACGTCATGGCAGTGGACGCAGCTCCGGTGCGGGAGAAGGCTGATCTGCAGGCCCTGCAAGCCACAGACCCAGTGGTCAAAGCATTTCTCCCCTACTGGAGGAGAGGACGCCCCCCAGACAGAGCAGAACGGTCTAGAGAACCCAACCAGGTTTTGGAGCTTGTCCGACAATGGAGGAGAATCAAGGAAAAGGGCAATGTGCTTTACAGAGAGGTACAGATGCCCCCAAGCCGACAGACAAGTTCACCAGCTGCTATTACCAAAAGCACTACAAGCAGAAGTACTGACCAGTTTACATGACAATCACGGCCACCAGGGGACAGAAAGGACGACAGCCTTGGTCAGAGAAAGATGCTACTGGCCAAATATGCGTTCAGACATTGACCAGTGGTGCAAAGAGTGTGAACGTTGCATCATTGCCAAAGCAGTGCGGCCCTCAGTCCGGACATTCATGGGACATCTGACGGCCTCCAAACCTTTAGAGGTTGTTGCCATTGACTTTACCACCTTGGAAAAGAGCCAGTGATGGAGGAGAGAGCATGTCTTGGTCGTGACCGACGTTTTCTCCAAATTCACTCAAGCATATCCAACTTCGGACCAGAAAGCCCATACTGTTGTTAAAATCCTCACGGAAAAATGGTTTTACACCTATGGAGTGCCTAAAAGAATTCATTCGGACCAAGGCCGCAACTTTGAAGGTGAACTACTCAAACGCCTTTGCCAGCTGTATGGGATTGCAAAAAGCAGGACGACCCCTTACCACCCAGAGGGAAATGGACAATGCGAGAGGTTTAATCGAACCCTTTTTGATCTTTTGCGCTGCCTCCCAGGAGAGAAAAAGCGAAAATGGCCTCAATTGCTCCCCCAGTTGGTGTTTGCTTACAATACAACAGTCCACCAGTCAACAGGTCATTCACCATACGAACTGATGTTTGGTCAGAAACCCCAGCTCCTGTTGACCTACTACTGGGGCAAGCGGATGAGGAGCCAGCTTCAATCACACCAGATGACTGGGTCACCAAGCATCAAGATCACTTGGCTTCTGTGTATGTGGCAGCTAAAAAGCATTTGGAGGCAGCTGCCACAGCCAGAGAGCAGCGCCAACCTCCAACAACCACAGCCATCCTTCCAGTTGGCACTCTGGTCTATCGGAAGAACCATGTACTAGGACGTAGAAAAATCCAAGATGTCTGGGAATCAACAGTCTACCAAGTGGTGAAATGCCTGGATAATGTCGGTACAGTATACAAGATCCAGTCCCGATCCAACCCAGAACAGCAGAAAACTGTTCATCGCTCTGAACTAAGACCAATCACTGAGAGAGGCGTGCTGGTCTCAGAACCACTAGTGGCCCCCCCTCCCCCCAGACAGAGGGATGAAACCCCCCCCTTAGGAAACGCTAGCGAGGATGAGGACAGCAACAGCAGCCTTCTGTCAGGTTTCATCAGCTCCCCCTGTAACGTTAGCTCTATTGCCGAACAGGAGCCAGCCCCAGACCCCCAGCCCCCAGAGACTGGCCTTGTGTCCATGGAAGAACCTGCAGGTCTCCCAGAGAGCAATCCACCCTCTCCTGAAGGGCCAGAAACAGCCCTCCAGTTCTTGTTGGGACCAGAGATGATACGACGCTCCCACCGAACCACAGCTGGGCAGCATTCAAACCCATTCCGTCTACCCCAACCCCTAGCCCAACGGCCCCCAGACCCTTTAGCACACAGGCCACGAGACTAATGTTCCTGCTAAGTAAAGTGAGTTATGTCACCGGGACGGCGACCTTTTAAAGTGGGGGTGTATGTAACATATGGGACGCTAGGACCCAGGTCACCAGGTGGGGAACCTAGCAACAGCAGCCTCACAGTACATGAGACTAGGATCTCGCGGGACTTTGCAAGTCCACGTTTGTTCTCGTAGCTCACCCTCGTCCATGCTCCTGTTGCCGGCGTCGCAGGTCTGAGAAGAAAAGAGGTACAAACACTTTTCTGGGTCTATATGCTTGTGTTTAATGTTGAGTTTAGATTATTTACCTCTCCTTGCATTCTTAGTGTGTCGGTTGGTGCCATGAGGGGTTAAACTGCATTGTACCTCCGTACCTGTAGGCCTTACCTCGTAGCAGTTTAAGGTGGGAGCTACTAATAATGTCCACCTAATATGATGTTGCCACCCGTCTGCTGCTGTATATTCGGTGGTTTATTTAACTTTGTATTTCCTGTTATATTTGTAGATATTAATCATCAGCACTTTATGACAAGCAGCATTAGCTGTCCCAGTCAATCTACTGTATTACTTGGATGCGCTACAGCTTAGCTCAAAGCAGGTACGAGAGACTGGGCATGGGTATCATCTGGGTCAGTTTTAATAATACTGTTGAATTTCTTGTAATGTATTTATTCGGTCTTGTAGGCTGAACTGGCGACACACGTCGGCAGGGCAGCCACTGTTCTCTCCTCCCAGAAATCCTTATAATTAGTGTCTCCATTTTTGTTTTGTTGCGCTTACCTTGATAGTTGTGACCATCCACCTTTCCATGGTGTTGTAGAATTTAATGTTTGCTCTGGAAGTGTGCAGTGCCTTCGAACTTTTAAGTATACAGTGTTTTGAGTTGTTTAAGTGTGCAGTGTCTTTGAAGTGTGCAGTGCCTTCGAACCTTTAAATACATAACAGTATTCACCTGGTTATGTGTGTGTCCAACTCTAGGTATCAGCCCTAATCAATACAAAAGTATTGATTTTATTGTTGAGGGGATATTGTTAAAATAAACTTTATTTTTGTACAACTTTAAGAGCCTCTGCTTTGTCCTTGCCCTAATAGGTATTAACCTGCGTGGGGAGTGGTTGCTGTAAATTAGTCACACTGCGTGTAGTCCAGGGTCTCTCCCCTTTAAAGAGAGTGGCGTTGTCATACACAAGTAATCCTAGTGCCGGTCACATATATTTATATATTAGGCCTATTAATTAATACAAAATGTTGTCTGAACTTCAACACCGCCAACGTAGACTAGCCTGCCCTACACTAGACCAGGAAGAGCAAAGATAGTGGCCAAGTCACGCCCTTTCTCCTTCTTCGCTCTATAGCGGAAGTAATAAACTACACTACAACGCCCAATCGATTTTATTTATTTTTTAACATAGGCCTAGTTATCTCGTCGCGTATCAATCAATCGGTAACCACATTAAAGGAAAGCAATACAGATACACAAATAACAGTTTATGTTGCACTGACTGGACTAGCCCTGATTGTGCTGGTATTATTAGTGTAGCATGAACGGATTTGAAAATAGGACGAAATAACTGTGAAGAGAATAAACGTTACTTTTTTAATTTTATTACTTTTTTTATTTACAAAATTACACATTATTCTTTACATGAAGGTGATTACTCATTGAGGTAGATATTTGCACCTATACATGAATGAACATAAATTAAAAATACAGATGCTGTACTGACCCTGTGCAGTACACTTTATGTGACAGTAGGCCTATTAAAGTAAACTTTATGTTGTAATATTAAATTCAAATTATGTCACCGTACTAAGATCAACTAAAAATAGGTCCTTGACCCGTTCCAGCACTTTTTTTTTGTATTTAGCTTCCCTATCCTTATTTTGTGCAACTGTGTTGCCCCTAGCTGTTATCTGATTTATAATTAGATAGTTAATTATAAATCCGACTTTTATAATTGATAGTCATAATGAACTCCTCATAGTAGTTCATTCCTCTTGAGTGCAATATACTGCTCTTCATATGACGGGATAAATGCCCCTTTCATGTGAACGTGCATTGAACCTAAGCGGAAAACCTGGCTTGACTAATGACTGACTTACAGTTTTTTTCAATTGCTTGAACACTATAGACACATGCTTAGACCAAAGTAACACAACTTGAAGTTTTTGTTACTATACCTTAAACACATGTAACCATTCCTTAAACAACTTTGCACTTTAGTTGCTATTCTGCAACACACTTGCTCCTGCACACTACACACTATTTGAAACATAAGAAACTTCGTTCAAAAATGACATCTCAGTATATCTTTGGGAAAACACATCTATTCAAAATACTAACTTACAAAACTGAACACCTATCAGCCATCTACAAAAAGACCAAAGGGCAATTTTGCATGTCCCGGGGCAGCGCGGGGGAAATATATCATTGTGTGCCGTCATAAGCTAGAGGGTAACTGCACCATCATGCAAAAATAGGTCCCTACAATACCCAACATATCATCACACTTCTAGATGCACTTCATGATGCAGCTGAACAGGACAGATCAGAGCAGCCCAGGTTTGTTGTTGTCTGGGATAATGTTCATTTCCATCAGGATATTTTGGTCTGGTACTGGTACACCAACCATAAACAATTTGAAGTCGTATGCTCGCCATTTCTAAACCCTATAGAAGGGTTTTTTCGGCTTGAAGATGTAGTGTATGACCGCCAACCACATGCCCGCATGCCTCTTCTGCAGGCAATGGAACAGGCCTGCGGAGACAGGTGAGGTCAATCCATGGATACTGTAGATTCGGCACACAAGGCGAGGACCCATAAGCCCACCCCAATTGCCGTGTTTTTCTGTGTTTATGTACAGTACAGTTGTGTATTTTTGGTTAATTTTTGATATATTTTAGCTTGAACTGAATTTACTGAACTGTAAAGTACTGTACTGCAATGTATATTGAGCATTAGATTTTTTGGTTGTTGTGAAAACATGCCTTCTGTGGAACTGAATAAAAACAGTGAATATGGACGACTGCAGTGTTTTATATAAAGTAGACTAGTGTGTTGCTGCTGATCTGAAAGTGTATTTATGTAATTCAAGTGTTTATCATTTGGTCATCAGTGAAATTTTGACAAAGGATTGTTAGGTTTCGATAGAAGAGTTTCAATTTGACATAGATGTGAATGGTAGGCTATATTTCTCAGTGTATTTGCTTGTGTGTTGAGTTTTAACCCAATGAGCCAAGTTTTGCAAAATGTGTTCAAGAAATTGAAAAAAACTGTAAAGCACGGCAGGAACCGCGGATTAACCCGAAATGAATATGCAAATATCTGCCGAATATCCAACAACAAACTAACTTTACCACGGTACTAAAATAGCTTAAATCTAGTAGGCCTACCCTTTCTAACCTTGTGCTCAAACTTACCCATGTGTTACCTTTGCCTAAAAATCACCGCCAAAAGATCACCAGATGTGCTTGAAATTGAATTAATCAAATGAGCCTTTCAGCATGTCAATCATTTGCATGATGTAACATAGGCCTCTCTTCATGGATTGGAGCCCAGGTGCAGATCTACACAACATATTTCAAGTTGTCTCAATTACATGGATGTCAAATGAGAACTAAGAGTAGCTGGCAGCTGACACCCCAGTTAATTAAAGGTGCTGCACGTAAGATTGAAGAGCTATAATTGGTCATGTCGGACCATATGTCGGACCATCAAAAGGTTTTATGTACTTCACGGGTATGATAACTGTGGTTACCAGTGATGAACACTAGGTGGCAGTCCTGAACCATCACAGCGGAGCGGACCGTCCAGAATGATATTAAGGCCCAATCCCATTTCTTTGCTCACTGTCTCAACCCTACATCTCAACCCTAACCCTACCCTTACCTTCATTGCTCATGCTCATTGCTACCCCTAACCGATCCCCTACCAAATGGGACAACCCTACCCTGTGACGTCATCAAACCTGGGAAGATCTGGATATCATACGACATGAGCCCGGCAGCTCCCCGACCGCGGGCCGCCCGGTCCACGGCCGGGCTGCAGAGCCCTATTACGGGCTCTGCAGCCCGGCCGTGGACCCGGGGTCGGGCGGCCCAGGGTCGGGGAGCTGCCGGGCTCATGTCGTATGATATCCAGATCTTCCGAGAGTCCGTTCTACAGCCCTAACACATTACCCCATAAACATGCAATCAAATGGGCGAAATGGGACATGAAAATAGGGCAAGTGTTGACATGAACTATCCATGTTGCGGAGATCGCGAGCTAATTCGCTAACTAGAGATTAGTGCATGACAATTCAACCCGCGGTGGTTATGTATCTGGTTATAACGAATGTCTATAATGCATTGAAACTACGTTTCGATAAATATAACATTTACTTATATAATATTACTAATATAATATAATATATTAGTATATTTTTCACCTGGAGTCACTAGAACATGGAAAGATCTGGGATATCATTACGACATGAGCCCGGCACTGCAGCTCCCCGACCGCGGGCCGCCCCGGTCCACGGCCGGGCTGCAGAGCCCTATCACGGGCTCTGCAGCCCGGCCGTGGACCGGGGTCGGGCGGCCCAGGGTCGGGGAGCTGCCCCGGGCTCATGTCGTATGATATCCAGATCTTCCGAGAGTTCCGAGAATATTCCGAGAATAATTAATAGTTTATTACAGAGAAAACACTTAAATTTGTGTTTTTCAAATCCTGTCGCATCTTTTCGCCCTCCATCTTGTCTAGGATATTTCTTGATTTTCAGTTTTCTCGCAAGGTATTGTGGGAGCAAGTCACAACTGAAGCGCTTTGAGGGTGCACATCGAAAATGGCTGCCCATCCGCGCCATGGACATGGCTCCATGGCGCGTGAACGCGCAACAGTGAGGGCTAGGGCTGAGATTTTCCTTTGAGCAAAGAAATGGGATTCAGCCTAAGTCGAGAGAACCGAGAGAACCCGGGATGTCGTTGAATTGCCACCACCACCCCTATGTTTGTGGATATTAAGCCGATTTAACTTCCCATTTGAGAGAACAAGGTTTCTCAAGGGACTGATTTCTTTGTTTATGACATAGAAAAAGGGTGATTCTGAAATATAGGCCAATAGTATTAGGCCTATATCAGAGTACAGAAGTATGTTTTTGTCATAATTGGCCTTTCCAAATATGATTGTGGAGCAGCGAAGAGGGCAAAAGCAGAAGAGGGGTAGGCCTTACGTATTTATTCAACTACGAGAGGGCTCTATTTCACGCTTCCTAGGCATCTACAATGTCCTCTTCTCGAACAGAATATACACTCACTGAAGCAAGAAACTGCAGAGGAAAGGGACACAAGGAATATATTCAATTTATATTGGCCTTGAAGTTGAAGGGTTTGCGATTTAATTGAATAACTTTTCAAAATAAAGGTAAAGTTTGGACGTCATTTTATGAAACTTTGTAAAGGTTATATACATGCTGGCAATGGAACCCACATCAACATTTTAAATGCGCTTAAGTAGTATGGCCGCGGGTAAGATTAATCCGCCTTAACTGCTTTCATCAATGGCTGAAAAGATTGTTTCCTTGCTATAATGGTCTGTTTGAGTATAGCAATTATAATAATAATATCTAATTTGCAAGGAAATGAATGGCCATTAAACATGTTCAACAATGTGAGCAAATGTAATGGCTTCGTTACCAACAGTGTTCGTGGCTATGACTACCGTTCCATCAAACATCTCAAAATCAAAATGGATTCCATTAATGGTTTAATAGCACATCCTTGAATTGAACTCGGTTAAATGTTCACGCTAGACGTTCTCCAGGAGTAGGTTGGGAAGACATGTGCACGAGGTCATTCATGCTTTTATTTTGAACTTCCTGAATAACCTTCAAAAGGGGTATTTGGAGCGAATGAAACAGCACATAAGATGATCGATTTCAGTGTCTTTTATTTCGCCCCCATTTTCATTTTTCTGCATTTTCTACACACATTTTCTTCAATTTGAGCTTTTTTGAATTCCCTTTTAATCCTTTGAGTGGAAAATATGTTATACTAGTTGTTAAAAAAGTATATTTACACTATACAATGGCTTCTGAACGCCGGATGGAAATCCACAATCATTTGGAACATAGAAACAACAACACAACTTGAGGAGGAAAAAAAAGCAGACGTGTACAGAGTTTCCAGTGAAGAGAACATAGCTAGTCTGTAAGCAGGCATGCTGTGTACTGCATCAAAAACCATGAGATTGACTTAAGTTGGCTACAGTATGTGATTATGGCCCTATACGAGCGCAGAGCAACATGTCTGAGAGTTTTCAATGTCTTGGGGATGCAACACAACATGCACTGGATCTGGCTGAGCTGACATACAAAGCATGTAATCCAAAAGCTGACGTCAATGGAAAACATATTTAAACACAAAATAATTATGTGTGTGTGAGTGTGTGTGTGTGTGTGTGTGTGTGTGTGTGTGTGTGTGTGTGTGTGTGTGTGTGTGTGTGTGTGTGTGTGTGTGTGTGTGTGTGTGTGTGTGTTAATAACTGTTATCGGCTCTTGGAGGAAATAAAATCAAAAGAAAATTGCGTCATTGAATCATGAAATCCAAATGTAGTGTTTGGATGTGTTATCAAAGAAAGAAAATAATAATTTCACTCTGGGAAGCTGAACGCAGCGCTGATGTCATTCTTGTTTGGCGTGTTCCTTGTCAGTGTTAGCATGCCAAGTAGCACCAGTCTGCTGGAGGTTTTTACCGTAAAACCTGTGAAACACTTTACTTTACCTTTTTACCGTAAAACACAACACTTAAGTCTGTGTCTGTCTCTGATGGGACGTCTGTTCATCTGTTCATCTGCCTGACTATGTGGGTGTCATGAAGAAGTGAAAACGTTAAATGGTAACTTTCTTTCTGCCCGTCTCTCACAACAGTGTACTTATAAGGTTATGTGCAAGCCTTTGTACCTCGCTGCGGGTGTTTTTCTGACGAGGCACGATTGAAAACTTTCATGAAAGGAAATCTTTAATGTCCTTCCAGCGTGAAGTCATGAGGCCCTCTGCAATTAAATGGAGAGAAAGGAAAAAAATCCTGGCAGTTCGCTGTGCATACATGGATGTTAAAGTGTTCATGTTAAAAGGGTATCCGAGCGAGAGTTAGTCTATATTTTAAAACACTTGCGCCGTCGTGACTTCAGAGATGCAAGGGGAGCAATAACCCAAGTCATGAACTCCTATTGTTTGAAAAACTGAATAAATTAGATTTCTCTTCTCTATAAAACAGTTCTGTGGTTTATGTGGTGCACCCACATTGTCGTATTAAAGTATTAAATTGCCCGGTGAAAAAAGATCAACCAAAAATAACAAGTCATCCTTCACCGCTTTTCATGTTGCTCTTTCTTTACTTTCATGAGAAAACAAAACAAAAACTATGCGTCCTTTGCCTCTGTCAGGTTGCACAAAGTCCTAATAAATACGAAACAGATAAATTAAAGTTCATGTGTACCTGAGTGAGGACTACGTCAGCGCCTTATAAAGGCGTAGCACCAGGACGGGACGGCAGCCCTCCTTTTCCCTTTTCATGACCGCCCCCGAGAACCGTGCCCTGTCCTAACCTGTCACCGGAACGTTCTCTCGGAGCTCGTAAAATAGTGCAAATCAAACGTGATGTCCACGTCGTCGTGGCCTTTGTCTCTCCCCCCGAGGGGTCCGCTACTCCAACGAGATGGCGTCACTGCGGTAGACCTTGTGGGCTTTGGGGGGGATGCGGGGTAACGGAGGGGAGTGCCTGGACGGGGAACAGAGCATGCAAACATCAGCGGTGAGGCTGCACGTACACATCATGTACACATCATGTAAAGTGCTTGTAAAGTGTAGCATAAATGCAGTTCATTATTATTATGGATAAATGGGGGACAGGACTATGTGCTGGCTAGGGGGATCATTTTTATCTTTTTAAATTCAATACAATTTGAAATACTTTGTTGATACCGAAGGGAATGGAAGCATTTAAGCCCAGCTCTAGGAACACTAGGAGCAGTGGGCAGGCAGAGGGCAGCGCCAGGGAACCAACTCCAGGGCTACTGCCTAGTGCCTACGTTAAGGTCAACGGCAGGACTATTAACTAGTCTTAGTCATTCTACTTTTGGGTATGACCCAGGCACTTGGTTCGATCCTCATGGACAGACCTACCTGTTAGGGAGGGGGATGCTGGGAAGTGGGATGCTGGGTGGGGGTCTGGGCACGGTGGGAATGGGGATGGGGAGGGGTACGCCCCCGTGGAGGTGGAAGCTCGGGCGACATCTCCGGCCCAGCGGGTCAGCCGGCAGCGGCTTCTGGGGCGGGCGGGGCTTCTCTGGGTCCTAAAGCCAGACAACACAAAGACATTTACTTAGTGGTGGATGTCACGTTGTGTGTGTGTGTGTGTGTGTGTGTGTGTGTGTGTGTGTGTGTGTGTGTGTGTGTGTGTGTGTGTGTGTGTGTGTGTGTGTGTGTGTGTGTGTGTGTGTGTGTGTGTGTGTGTGTGTGTGTGTGTGGCTCAACAAAAGGATGTATATAAAATCCATTGTTCCGTTGAAACATGTTTATATACTGAAGAGCTCATGGGTTTTACGTCCTCTCTGACTGAAGTGCAAGACCTAGTTGGTCAGTGTCTGTTTTCCGACATAACGACATGTTTGCTGCATTCTATTGGAGACTCCAACACTGTGCAAGGCCTGCAGTGAGCAGTTCTGTTATTTATTAAAAGGGTGGATGAACATGCTATGAGAAACAAATAGTAGGGCACATGCAATGTCATACCATATGGTATATAGTCTCACTGGGCATATAGAGTACAACAGCACTTCATTTTGGTCATTTACTGATCCTTACACACACACACGCACGCGCATGCACACGCACACACACACACGCACCCACACACACACACACACACACACACACACACACACACACACACACACACACACACACACACACACACACACACACACACACACACACACACACACACACACACACACACACACACGCACTCCGTCTCTCTCCACATACATATTCAGATCACATGAATGGAGGAATCCTTGAGCAGCATAAGAATTTACAGAAGCATCTTACAGAAAATTGAAACCAAAATAATTAGCATATCACTTCATGCATACCATTCAGACAACAATGTGAAGGGGGGCGCTAAATCATTCATGAACAGAGTTGCGTAGAAGTAGCTAAGAAAAAAAAATGCATTGACAAAGAAAAACAAAGTCACACAAGGTTATCGTGCCGATGTGTTTACACGCATTCCGGTTAAGACCTGTTTGTGAGGACCTCCATGGGGCCTGCCGAGTGGCGCCAGCCACAAGGTGAGAGGTACTGCGGATAATTGGCTACCCCAATGTCCTCCCAGAGGGACCATTATTTTTCATATTGTTCACGTGCTATTTGCCATTCACCTATTGAGATGTGCTGAAGGAATTGCTCGATTCACGCACAACACATATAACACACTTTAGAAACGTTGAGGACAAATAAAGGACATTCCGTTATTCAGTGGTTTAAATTTTCTTGATGAATTACCTGATCACGAGACTTGAGACCTTCATTTCATCATGGCGATTTGGAATGAAGTCAAGTAATCAAGTGATTGAAGCTAACAACCTTTTTGTGGTTTGACGTTCAAGTAAAAATAGTCCCAACGATTGGGTATGTTTGTTGTGTATTCAGAGTGCAGCCGACTGCGGCATCTCGGAGCCATTCTGATGTCTGCTAGGGAGACAGGGCTGTGAACCGCTGAGTGGAACACAGCAGGAGTTCATCACTCTCGTCGGCCACTTGTGAGAAACCGGTGAAAACAGATGATTGTTTTGAACCGTAACAAATATCTCCTGCTAAGCTCTTCAAATTCGCTTAAAAAGTAATCATTCCGTGTAACCTCAAACAGCAGAACAAAAACCGTCTGTTAGAATGTCTCAGCTGCTAGGCTGAAGTTAGTATGACCACGAGGTCCTCAGGTGGACGTTTAGGAGATTTCAAATAGAAAGTTAACTGGGTTGGGTTAATTTTGGACCCATGTACTTTTTAGCAAATATATATTATACATATGTACAGAATATATATTTCTTCAATGATGGCCTGGCAGTTTGGAAATAGGTGTTATTGCCTTATTTGGTCGCTGATTGATAAAAACATGCTCACTTCATTTGCCAAAGATACAACGTTGAGGATCTCTGTCGTTTAATATATTGCGCAACTCAAAACTTGAACAATTCTGTTTCTCTTTTTAAAAATAAGCCTTTTACAAGGTTTACAATGCTAGCCACTACATGCTGTTTGAAATAGGGTTTACATGATTGGCTAATCATGTAAACAGGCCTTCTATTCAAATTATTCGCTCTCACAACGTTGGCTACACATGGCTGCTTGGTTTTTAATTAGCGTAAATCCAAGCAGGATTATCTTCTCTACTTCATTCCCCACTAATTCTTCAATGCTGAGAAATCAGATATAGGGGCAGGATAGTAAAGTGCTTAGGGGGGGTGGATTCCCAGCCCAAAGCCTGGGAATATGAGTTTGATCCCCAATGTCTGTGTTGTGCCATCTGAGAGCAAGGTGCCCTGACGCTTACCTGCTCCTCAATGACTCCTTAATGTATCAAGCAATTCAACAGAAGTCACTTCTGAAACACAGGCCTAACCACCACAAATCATAACTTGCAAAATGTACATAGATAGAAATCATTCATTATTCTATTCCCATTAGTTCTCTTTTTGGTTTGAATAGTGTTTTCTACAGTATAGAATCTGTGTTTTGCCGTCGGTTACCTGAGCTATGAACCATTTCATCTCTCAACCTCACTCTCTCGCTCTGGTCCCTCTATCATGTTTTATCTTCACGTCTGGAAGTGATTTCATGATCTGCATCCTGCAGACAAAAGTACCTTCATCCACCTCTGATAAACCCCCCCCCCCCGATAGTGTCTGGGTGGTGATGGGCGCAGGGGGGGGGGGGGGGTCCGGCCCGGACATTCTTAAATTGGCGTGTTTGCCGAGACCAACCGGACCAAATCAAAGCGGCGGGGACAACTGCGGGCAGACCCCGTGGGTTCACTGCTTCCTCCCGCATCCTCATAATGAAGAGAGAAGCCCCATCAGCAGACCCCCCCTCTCTGCAGTCGATACTCAAGGAGCCTGATCAGTCGCAGCCCAACATCAATACGGGGACTGGTTCACCGCGGAGACGCAAGATGGTGTCCTGACTCTTAATGCTCTGTTTTGTGTGAAGAAATACATTAGCAAACGGCGTTCCCTTTCAAAGCATTATTCGGCGGTCCGCTGCATACATATTTATGATTTCCTCCTCATTAACCGCGGTTGTGACAACAATGTGATATTGAACGGCCTCATTGAGACGCAATAACCATCCAAAATAAAACCCGGTGTCTTTTTCAATTTGAAATCCACATCTGCTGGGCTAATTACAACAAGACTCTCATCACACACACATGCACGCACACGCGCACACATAGAAACACACGCACACACAAAATACCCTGAAATAGATTATACTGGTAGAGTAACACACACACCCACACACAAAAGACCCCCAGTAGAATAGACTAGAAGAATAACACACACCGACACACAAAAGACTCCCAATAGAATAGAATAACAGAATAACACACACACCCACACACAAAAGACCCCCAATAGAATAGAATAACAGAATAACACACACACCCACACACAAAAGACCCCCAATAGAATAGACTAGCAGACTAACTCACACACCCACACACAAAAGACCCCCAGTAGAATAGACTAGTAAACTAACTCACACACCCACACACAACTAGCAGAATAACACCCAAACACAAGAGACCCCCAGTAGAGCAGACAGAGAGGGCAGTAGGACACACACCTGGTCCAGTATGTAGGAGGTGGGCTGGCGAGGCAGGCTGTGGCAGGGCGTGGTGCCGGCGGCCAACTGCAGGGGCAGGTGGGAGGCAGGGTGGGTCGGCCTGAGCCTGTGGTGGGCTGGAAGGGGAGGCAGGGTGGGCTGGCTGGACCGGCCCACGCTCAGGGACACGGGCATGGGGTGGCTGATGTGCAGCGGCTGGTAGATGGGGAGGCGCCGCAGGCTCTGGGACTGGAGGTTGCGGGGGGGCAGCAGGGGCTCTGAACTCAGGAGAGAGGGCTGGGGGGGAGAGCGAGAGAGAGAGAGAGCACGGGGGAGAGGGTGAGAACGAGGGGGGAACAGAGCGGGAGGGCGAGAGGAGAGACAAAGACATTCGTTTTTAGTTATCGTTTTTAGTTAAGTTCATTGTTTGATCGATAAAAGTGTTGTCCCTTCTAGCAAGTACATTTCTGTCCTGTGTTCTGCATAATTTCCTGTCTTCATAATTTCTCTGGCTTCTTCAACCTTTACTGCGTTTTGTGTGCCAATCAGGCCATCTTTTATTTGTACAATTCAATCGCGGAAAGACTTTCAACATTAATAGAATTATAACTTTGTGACGGACGTTCAGTTCAAAGCTTAAGTCAGAACATGAACAAAACACTGTCCTCCATCCTGTCAGAATAGGGACAGGATATTGTAATGGGGGTTCCATACTGGGTTCCAGCTCCTTATGTCCCCGGCTGACCTGCAGGGATTCTTGAGCTAGATGACCTAACCCTCCATCTCTTCCCACATGAATCTGTATTCACCACAAGTCAATCTGTATAGAAACCCGTCTCCTAAATGACTACACAGTAAACAGTCCTAATAAAATGAGACCGTTGGAAGCCACATCGGAACCAATTGTCCACGGCAGCCGTCAGTGCCTAGGCGCCAGAAAAAACACCTGAAATGACTATAGTTGGCGGACGGAGACACATGCAGACACACACACGCATGCGCGCGCACACACACACACACACACACACACACACACACACACACACACACACACACACACACACACACACACACACACACACACACACACACACACACACACACACACACACACACACACACACACACACACACACTCACAGACAGACACACGCACGCAGGCACGCACGCATGAACACACACACCTTCTAAAGATGGGAGCCGGCCATCTGTACATCTGGATGACCCAGTGTAATCGGCCATTCCCAATTACCCTCACAGTTGGACGGTATAGTGGACGTCCACCAGAGATAATGAAGTGATTTAATTGGTGCTGGCTGATCACACCCGAGCAGGGTATTTATCCATGTCGTGAAAGACACATTTATGGAGCAACTTGTTGTTGCATTGCGGCCTTGATGCCAGAGTGTCATGAAAGAAGCCGGCGCGGGGATAAAGGTTAAAAACCGCAGAAGTCTGAGAGTCTCGCCTGCTCCCATCTGAGGACAGATAATAGGACCCCACATCATTCTGCAATCGAGTCACTCGTCTAGTCTGTCGCTTGCCTCTCGTCTGTCTCCAAACACTCTGCTGGCAGACAAACCTGCCTTTGTTTTTGCAAAGGGAAGACGGCGTGATTTCTGTTAGTACCGATTTCAAGCGCAAACGTTTCTGACAGTGAATGTGTTACACAGAGAATTATTTGAGGCAGGGGTTGTTGACGTGGTTCTTTGGTGCGGGAAATACAGTACGTGCATCTAGTAAAGCATTGAACGAATGATGAGCATGAGCACATATGAGCACCTTAATGTCGAAACTAACGTCAAGGTCCATGTTCCATTGTCAAAGTCTTCATGTGCCCATTATAATTGAAATACATCTCCAAATTCCAAATGTCAGGACATGTCTTACATCGAATTCCTGAATTATAAATAACATGCAATGAATACAGTACATCCCTGCAGGAATGACACACATGCATTAACCAACAACACACGACGCTCTCGCCAAACCCAACGTCAACGTTTGACTCGAGTACAAACATCAACAGCCATCCCATTCCACCTGGCATGCCTGAATCAATCAAGCGCATTGTGCCGCCTGGAAGAGAAAACCATTTCACCTCAGACAGAAACAATACAACTGGCAGGACTATTATGACAGTTTTCTATTCATTAAAACACCCAGCGTCATTGTATACCACACACTTCTGGCTGCTGCCAACGATTCACTATAATTCATATTTCTTCAAGAGAGAGACTCGGTGTCTGAATCAATTACCCCGCCTGCCCCCCTGTTTGTTTTCACACCGAGCCGGTAGGTAAATAGGTTTGGATAAGCGTGACCGTACCAAACCCTGGCTTATTGTCGGCCTACTGCAGAGACCCACAGCGGCTAATAGAGAATTATTACAATAGCAATCATAGACAAGGAGCGTGACAGGAGTTAACACATGTTTACACACAGGCGCACACAAACACACATGCGTATGCGGACGCATGCAGACACGCGGACACACACACACACACTGTGTTTTCCCTGGCACTTATCTCTTCAGAAGACAAAGTGCAGATCGAGAGAGAGAGAAAGGAAGAGAGAGAGGTGGACGAAGCAACTGAGAATGCCAGCTACCTTGTATATGTTGTGGTTTCCAGAGGACCTGATTGGGGACTTGCGCTGTGGGGGGACAATCTGAACATGGACTGGGTCTTTGTGGGACTGTTGGGTCTGCTCGCCTCAATCGATCTGCAGAGAAACAAACAGTATCTATTTCTTATAAAAGGACGATGCTCTCGTACTTTGTAACATTAGAGTACGGCTCATGCATAAAATCTGCGCCATCAACTCCCTTTTCCGACAAAACAATAGATCCTGGAAAAGTTGGGGCATTGACGTCCTCGGTCCGGGATAAGTGCTCTCCAAGGTGAACTAATGAGGTCAATGGTCCAACCTTTCCGGGATTTCTTTCGCAAGACCCAGTGTTGATGTGTCAGACCACTCTGTTGAGGAAGCCAGGCAAATCGGTGGAGCTCTGAGTGCAGCGCGGGGGGGGGGGGGGGTCACCTGAGCTTCCACATGCTGTTGTTCTTCTTGGCGAACAGGAAGTGCAGCACTGACTTCCTCTTCAGGAACACCACCAGGGTGAAGCCAAGCAGGATGGCCAGGAGCACCAGGATCGCCACGGTAACCGACACACTGTCCGCTGACACGCCGTATGACAACACACACGTTAATATGCACACGTGCACGTCTACATGGGGGACGAGATGATGACGCACAGGCACAGCACAAGGACGCACACGATGACACACGCATGACATAATGTCGGGAGAGAAGGGACAATTATATAGCAACTGATACAATAAGCAGAACCCTCATATGAGATACCTTTCATTTGAATACAAGTTAATCAGTTAATTCATTTCTTAATTATTAATTTCAACATTTTTCTCTTAGGGCATTTTCAATTTTGTCTTGGAGTTAAACACCCTTACCACTATCCTGCATGCTATACGAATGCTAAACAGTATATCGGCACTGGGTCCTTTACGTCATCAGTAGCTGTGGAGGTGTGAATAGACACCCTACCTGCCACCCTCATGGGCCCGCTGTCGATGCTGCCCCCGAAGCCTGAACCCTGGCAGAGGGGGGGCGCCCAATGGGACTCACAGTGGCAGTTATTCTTGTTGTTGCACACCTGGGAACACAACATCAGCACTCATCAGGTCAGGGCTACCCCACCGCTTCGGGCCAGGAAGCTCACTCTAAGGTCTGAAAGTTCTTGCAAACCCCAATATTTCTTACAGTGGGTTGTTAAAGATATTTACTAGAAGTTTGCTCGTAGCTACGAATCATTAGACTGTTAGTAGACAGGGATTTTTCCCCTTTAACAATTCCAACCAACAAAGTCAAGTTAAATATCTACGTCTTATATGCCAGCAATCTTGATGTTGTGGATTGAAAAAACAGCCAGAAATAAGAATATACCAATTACTCGCAATATTTCACTATGAATTATTAAATATTTGTATACTGTGTTTAATCCTGTACACAGTGCTAGAACTATTCACAGGAAATGTAATTCAGAAATGTCTATCAGTGAACAAAGCAAAAAAAACATAAAAACAAAAAAAATGATCTCAGGATTAAGCAAGAATCAAAACAAAACAACAATCAAAATATGGATTCTTAATTTACAGCCAACAAATTTGTCATTATACATTTCCTTAGCTTGTTGTCGCTGATCCCCAACATGCTTATGTGTTGTTACAGACTGTTTCTGAATAATAAGTGCTTTAAGCACTTTGATCTATTATGCATTGGGAAAAAGGAAATGATTTGATCAGTCTATCAGGAGATGTAAAACATATAGTTTCATTCATCGCTGTGATAGAGACTGAAGTTCGGCTGAAGCCATTTTAAAAAGTAAATCTGGCTGCAGGCGAAGCCTTGGCAGAGCTAAACCACAAAGTACATAAAAGATGAAAGAGTTCTGTTCAAATATTGATAAGAAAACGGGAAGAGAAATCTGAACTTGTTTAAAGCAAGCACTGGCCATTGTCCTGATCCAGTTGGTATTTCAGAAGGTTAAGAAGGTATTTCCCCCTTCACACGTCTTCATCTTCAACTCATATTTTTTATATTTTACAAATACATCACCGAATATGCATTTGAGATGTAGACTTAAAAAAAGATGATAGGTTATGTGATTAGAAGCAGGTGATCCTAAAAGGTATTTTTTTGTATACTGTACAGCTCCTTGCAGCAAACTCCACAGATGATGGACAGATCCTTAAGTGGGGTGTAAACGATGCTGTTTAGCAGAATTGATTTCACCTCAGAGGGCCAATAAAGATTGATAGAACGGCACAGCTGCCATAACTCACACTGTAGGTCCGTTGTTGCATTCCGCGCCGCACAGCGAAGACAGATAGCAAACACTGTACCGCTAATGCCGTGGTTAGCATCGCTCCTCCGCATACTTTAAATGATGAAATGCTACAATAATAGCACTTGAGGAGAATTACAAGAGGTACCGAAATAGAGCGATTTTTAATGAGCCTCTGAGCAATTCCTTGAACATATTGTCTACAACTTTTAAACCAAATTGTAATGACTTTTTACCTAAATTAAATCATCTATACATGGAGCAGGATATTGTATGAGCTCAGGGGTTTAGCACTAAACTACTGTTTTTGATCCACAGCCTACTTGGAGGCTTTCTCGAACAAGAGGGCGAACCCTCTGCCCTTTGGATGATATAGTGGGCTAAAGGTCTAAAATGGTAAATAATCCACCTCATGTCTAATGGTGACTACTGTTTTGAATGTAGTTCCTGTGCAGCTTTTGTCCCATCCTGAGGTAACGCTTAAAAAAAAACAACACAAAACCATGAACATGGAGCCATCACCTGGTGTTGAGCAACTCACCCCACGCCCGCTGCACTTTCCAGAACATTCATGGACGCCAAACTCACTGACGTTCTGGCACTGGCGATTCAAGCACATCTTTTCAGATGGAGAGAATAGATATACGTAAGCATGTGTACTGTATATATGAAGAGCAAGTAAGTGTAGTGTAGGTACACAGGTTTAGGGCTGCAGTATATTGCAGTATATAAATATGTATTGAGTAGGTGAAAGGGTTAGTGTTTGTGCTGCAGTAGTATGTATTAAACATGTGAAAGGGTTAAAGGTTAGTGTTAGTTTGCATTGAGTATGTGAAAGGGTTAATGTTAGTTCTGCAATACTATGTATTGTGTAGGTGAAAGGGTTAGTGTTCTACAGTAGTATGTATTGAGCATCTGAATGGATTAGTGTTAGTTCTGCAGTGGCATGTATTGAGTTGATGAAAGGGTTAATGGTTAGTGTTAGTTCTGTAGTACTATGTATTGAGGATGTGAACAGTTGTAAATCACAGCAAGCATTTCCCCTCACCATTCCCTCGCCACACTTGGTACCGGATAAAACCAGTCCGGGGTCCGGCATGTCGTCCCCGAGGTACACGTGGGTCCCCCGACACAGAATCCGACCCCCTTCCTGCAGGGGGATGTTGGTCTCTATGGAAACGGCATTAGTTCCAATGACGGGGCGATTGGCCCCTCCCTGGCACTGGATTTTACCACACTTTGCGTCCCTGTGTATCAAAACACACACGCACACGCACCCGCACACACACACACACACACACACACGCACACGCACACACACACACACACACACACACACACATTAATTTGTGAAAAGATAGCACTACAAGCGTGACTGTGTTAATGAGTGATATGTAAACTGTCAAAACAAAGACACAATAAATGAACCAATGCTTATAACGAGATGCATATGTGTGGGGGAAGGGGACAAAAACGTTAGTGTCACGCCCTGGTTACCCCTACGACGGGTCGTAACAAACAGTATCACATCGGCATCTAAGTGTGCATTTTGGGTATTGAGTGCATTTTCCGCCTGTGATGATAATCGCTCAAAGGCAGCGAACAACTCTGCTAAGTGCTCCATTCATTAGAGCAATTACATCAATTAGCGGGGGGGGCCTTTATTAGGGAGAACTCTACTCAAGTGGGAGGATGACGGAACAATTAGCGAACAACAATTGCATGGATTGATTAGCTAATTAGCTGGAGGCAATTATAAGGTGTCACACCAGTCTTTTTAGATTTTATTGGGGTCTCTGATTGCGCTAATGTGATAGATTATTGAGGACGATACAGAGTGAGCTTGTTTTGTGCAGTGTACTTTTCACCCCAGCTCAGTAGCAGTGGTTTCAGTCTTACCTCGCATCACATTTGGCGAAGGAGCCCTTGGAATCTTTCCCACAGTTCCCGTAGGGGTCCCCTGCAGAGTTCACCCTCTCAAAGCAGATCTCCGGGGCAGGGGTGGCTCCTGAATAGAGAATAAAAGAAAAGATGGAAGATAGAAGCAATTTAAATTGAGACCTCGAGGACAAAAGAGTAGAGGAGGCGGGTGGTGAGAAAGATGGAATATAATGTAACTATTTAAAGACCCGAAATAAACTCCCATTAAACCCTTCATCAAACCTACATGGGTTTGACAAAGAGTACAAAAACCGTAAAAAAAATGAGTGAAAGAGGCCATCAGACTGATTAATTAAGAGAGAAAGAAAAAAACAGAGAGTGAAAGATAGAGTTGGAGCAAGGCCAATGGCGAGTGTCGACAGATGAACAGAAACACATCGACAAAGGGGCTAGTGGGAAGGTGTGTGAGAGACCAAGATCACACAGGTTTGTGGTTGGGGACTCACCGGGTCCCCACAGAGTGATGCACTGCTGCTCATGGGTCTGGCAGATGCCGTTGTAGCAGTAGCCGTCCACGCTGGTGCAGGCGTGGCCGTCGTGCAGGTACACGTTGGCCGGGCAGTGGGGGCTGGTGCCCGTGCAGAACTCTGGCAGGTCGCACGAGTTCCCTGCCTCGCGGCACGGCGTGCCCGCTAGCTTCAGCTGTCGGAACAGTTTGGTTATAATGAGGCGGCAGTGGCTCAGCGGGTTTGCTGGTAACCGCAAGGTTTCTAGTTCGATGCTGTGAGTGTTGAGGTGTCCTTGAGCAAGGCACCTCACCCCAACGGCTCCAGACGAGATGGCTGTCGCCTTGCATGGTTGACTCCACGGTGAGTAAATGTGTGCAAGAATTGTATTGTATTATAGTACTTAACTGTGTAGCAACTAGCAGTAGCTGCTATCATTGCTGTAACACGGGAATTGGTTAGCCTAGCGATTGTTGTACTTGCACTTGGTTCTATGAACATCCTTTCTGTACCAACGATATATTGTTGCACTTCTTATGACAAATGTACTTGTGTAATTGTAAGTCGCTTTGGATAAAAACATCTGCTAAATGCCCTAAATGTAAATGTGAAGGTCAGGAAATATTATAAAGTGCTTTTATCCAAAGAGCTATACAAATACAGTCCATTTGCCATAATGAGCCGTGTTTTAGACTCCGACCTACAGCCGTGTTTCTGTGTCAATGCTGGACTAAGGTACATGCACACACGCGAGTGTTCAGTGTTATGCATACAAAAAACGTACACACATGCACACAGATGAAAATATGGACACATACTGACGTCCGTGAATGCTCGTGAAGACAAGAACACACACGCAGATAAACGCCCACCCACACGGTTTCATGGTGTGCAGGGAGGCACCTCCCGTGCTTTCTTTTCTACGTGAGAACAAGATGTAATTTAGCCATGAATAAAATCAATGCTAAGAGACGTTTCTCAAAATGAATCAATATGGAAACTAGGCTACCGACACAATGTGCTGCTACAAAGAACTTCATCCTCGGGAGCAACAATACCTTTTCAATGGAAGCGCAAACACAAACCTGTGATGTTCTTTACACAAATGCATTTACATGACAAAGGCAAATGCACTGCTCAAGCATGATGCGGTGGGACAGGTGTCATCGCTCCTCCACATTGATGTGAACGTATGAAATGATTGGGTTCTGATGTCATTCTATTGACAGTGAAATATTAATGTCTATACATGGGAAATATATATATATATATTTTATATAATGTGGATATTATAGAGTTTATATATAAGGTTGTATTTTATAGATAATATATTTATTCAAAGAAATCGATTTCTGGAACTCTCTATATTCCCTGCACTTATAGTCCTTCTTATTGTGTTGTTGTTTTTTTAACCTAAAACCCAGATGGGGCCTTGACCTTAGAATTGTGATTCTCAGAACTACCCTGTGTTTAACTTGTGCATTTGATACATAAACCTCTTCAATCCTTAATATTTAAATATAACGTCAGTGTAACATTATTAACTGGAGAGCAGAGCAGAACGTTAACACACGGTTGGAAGAGCCTGGCAAAAACATTGGATTTTACACCTTGTTGTTCATTGTTGTACATGTTCACTGACCCTTTAAGATGGAACAGTTAAACATTGATCCTTGTGAGCTATGCTATTGATTCTCCTCCTTACCATGCAGTCTTCACAGCACTGTCCGTGTGCGCACACCGAGTCTCCCTTCAGAGTGCACATTGTAGCGTTGCAACACGGGTTCATACATTCCTGGTAGAGGCACACACACACACACACACACACACACACACACACACACACACACACACACACACACACACACACACACACACACACACACACACACACACACACACACACACACACACACACACACACACACACACAGAGTGCAGAGGAGAGAAGCAATAATTGCATCATCAACAAGGTGCATCAGCTAAGAGGAGACGAGCCCTCCATGTCGTGACATCATCACGAGACACGATGTCACGATCAATCTTTTTTGTCACCATCATGTCTTTGGTGATTTCATTCAATGGAGGGAGGATCAGCTGCTTTTGAAGGACCACTGTGTTCACAGTCTTTATTAGTACTTTGGTTAAATGTTAGTTTATATACACTATATTCCAATACAAGAGGAGGCTATGACGGTATAGGTGAGTCCCCAGCTATCTGATAGGACAGGTAGAAGTGCATGCATCTCAACAGGAAGAGCCATGAGTGAAATGTTTACAGTGGCCGCCGGGACGCGCTGCCACTATCACCATCCGTCTCCCAAGCACTCAGTTCCTTTGTTCACTCTTTAGTCTGAGCAGAACTTTTTGTGATTAGATTTTTTCGGGCACTGCTCCGCTACATTAGATTTAACCTTGTTGAAGATTTCCAGATCGATAAACAGAGGGAATTGGTTCTGTTTGTTTCTCCGGCCGAATGGACTAACTGGCAGGATGTTGGAAATGTGTGTTCTGTGCTGAGGTGATGTATCTCTTGGGCAGGGTCCATAAATGTCTCTGTTGCCTGAGTGGCGGGCCGGGTCGTCTGGGATAATAGGCTGGACGATGGATGTGGGTTTGATCTTAAACGACCAAATACGTGGCTACGTTTCAAGGCATTGCGTTTGAGTGTGCCTTTGCATGCGTTTGTTTGTATTTAGAAAAAGAGAGAGAGGGTGTCGGACGGAGAAAGAGAGGGAATGAGAACACATTGAACGAGAGAGAAAGAGGGTGAGAGAAAGAATTAAGAAAGAGATGGAAGGAAAGAGAGAGAAACTGAGTGAGAGAGAGAGAGAGACAGAGAGAGTGAAATAGATGGAACGAGAAAGAGAGAGAGGGAACGAGAAAACGAGAAATAGATGGAAAGAGGGAGAGGAAAAAAGCAGAAAGTTGTTTGAACTGCATCGGCAAACAATGCTGGTGCTCTGGCTCGCGCTGATTACACATTTCTATGTTTCATTTGTCAGGCATTTGGACGCTGCGTGTGATTAATGGAGCGGCTCGGGGGAAACGACATCACGGCGGCGGCGGCTGTCAGAAGCCCGTTCAGCCATGTGGGGTGCGGGAGGGGGAGAGATGTAAACACACACGCTCCTATCAGACACACCTGCTGGCGGGATTGGGCCCTCAAAACTTTTCTTTCTCGTTCGTTCTGTTGTTTTCTGTTTTCATCTTACCAGAAACAATGAAAATGACTACACAGTTGGAAGTATGCTCCATCTCGCCTTCAGGGGTGTCGACGAAAATAAGGGGTTTTAATGTGTGGAGACCTATTATCACGGTTATGAGTTGAACTGATGGTGAATTGCATCTTGTTGCGTCTCACCGGTCTAACCGAGTGTGCATCCAATTCTCCATCCAGACACTCAATTTTTTACAACACAGGCCCTCCAGTTTGTTGTGGACTAAACTCAACCACCTCTTAACTCCTCATTGGCCCGTGATGAATCTTTAGCCATGCAGCACCAAGCCTTACCTCGGGCTCCCCACAGTCGCACTCCTCTCCCTCCTCCACGTAGCCGTTGCCACACTTCTGCCCCCCGTAGAGCACCTTGACCTCGGGCATGTTGTAGAGACACATGCCCACGCCCTTCTCCAGGCTGGCCGCCAGGTCCTTCTTACTGCAGCTGCTGAACACCGTGGGGAAGGGATACCTGCAGGGGGGAGAGTAGGGAGATGGACTCGGTAAGGTTAAAGTGGATTCAAATGGAGGGAGGGAGGGAGGGAGGGAGGGAGGGAGGGAGGGAGGGAGGGAGGGAGTGAAATACAGAGAAAGAAACCATCAGTGAGTTGAGTAAGTAGATGATGAAGAAATAAAGAGAGAATGAAATCAAAAAAGGCAATCGGAAGACAGAGAGATAGAAAAAAAGCAAGGCACCGAGAAACCACCAGAATAGTTATTCTGCCTGTCTGGAGGATGAATGCCCAAAGTGCCAAAGACTAGCCAATGTCTTTGGGTAAACGGCCACTCCAGTGATCCTTCTACCTGTGGCCAACAGGAGGGCATCGCACACTGAGCACAGAGTGACCTGGATAGCTGCCAGCTACAGTCTTAAATCAGAGCTTAGTGAAGACAAAGCTGAGACCCATGCACCCATCGGAACGCCGTCAGGGACAACATTCAACGAGAGAAAGAGGGAGAGGGAGAGAGGGAGAAAGAGAGAGATCTATCTATCAACTGATGAATTCTGAAGTCTGACAGAAGGATCATTTGACGGTCACAGTCATCCTCCCAATCATCGCCATGCAGAGCGAGTGCCAGACAGGTTAACCCTTTAAAGTGAGGAGACAAACGTCTGGGCAGCATGCCGCCTCTGCTCCTCCCTGGCATTTGTGTCTGGCTCTGACCCCTCCGGCCAGGCTGTCTGCTCCAGAGCAGATATGAAAAGACCCCTGGGGGCACCATAGCCCTGAGCCACATCATCACAACAACAACAACAACAACGCAACCACGCACCACCACCACCACCAAAATCTCTGAAACAAAACCGACACACGCAATCGACCTACCACTAGACAAGACGGAGAGGAATTTGGCTTCTAAAAAGGGGCAGGGAAGGCCGTATCTCTATGCTCCCACCGCCTGGGTCAAGACCAGCACAGCGTACGGTGAAGCGGACATTTGTTTGGAAAAACTCCTGCAGAGCTACCAAAGGGGGGCTAGCTAGCGATGAAGGCCTGGCACAGAGCTCCATGGTTCGGGGGTGGGGAGGAGGGAGACAGGGGGCCACTCAGACTGAGCCAACTGGCATGTGATGTTTCAAAAAGTTTCTCTCAGACACAATCATGACATAGGGCCCCTTCATGGTGCGGGATCAGCCACGCTCATCAGCGGTTGCCAAGGGATACGCAGAGACTACAAAGCTTGGCGGTTTAAGACAGCCTGCGGAGCGTTGCGGAGAAGTGTGTGCGTGTGCGTGTGTTTGCGTAGCCAGGCTCCGTGCACAGCGAGAGAAAACACCGGGAGCCCGTCACATAGGGGCCAATCTGGCAGCTGTAACCTTGGCTACCCCGGCCTAACTCCATCTCTCTGTTTTAGCAGGGGGTAGCGGGTTTCTCCGGTCCCCTACGGCAACGGGGAAGCACACGCTTTTTTTTTTTTTTTCTGTGAGAGGCTGATGTGCTGATGCGGACGTGGGGATGAGGTGGATGGAAGCGTCGAGATTTTAAACCACAGCGGTATCAACGCGCTGCGGGCGCCTGTCCATCTCTGTCAGCGCTGACTGCTTTCTTCTTCTGGAGATAAATGATTTTCTATTACTCCTCTAGCCCGCTAACCCTGTGTGTGAGTGTGAGTGTGTGTGAGTTTGTGTGTGTGTGTGTGTGTGTGTGTGTGTGTGTGTGTGTGTGTGTGTGTGTGTGTGTGTGTGTGTGTGTGTGTGTGTGTGTGTGTGTGTGTGTGTGTGTCAGCAGCACCTAAATCCACTCGCACAGCTCTCACTCATAAATTGCACACAGCTACACATTCACGTGCATTAGCTTCGAAGCTTCACGTGCACGCAAGCACACACACATTCTCAAGCACACACAACACTCAAGTTATCACAGAGTCGTTCACCGTTGCGCACTCAAACTAACACAACCACAGAAACGGCACCACTGATGCTTAATGTCACGCACACGCACGCAGCACGCACGCACGCACGCACGCACGCACGCCGCATGCATGCACGCAGTTTGCAGTAACATGGCTGCTAGCGGCTAACATGGATGGCCACTGACAAGAGAGAAGAGCAATAGAAGTGTTAGTGAGAAAACATAGCTTCAGGAGGCTGGGCCGACGTGAGATGCATTGAGAGACCTGAGAGGAGAGATGGGAGGGGGCCGAACACATTAGTCAGCCTCTGCTGGCGGTCTGGTTCCCTCTGTTTGGTCTGTGGGGCCTTCCACCTGTAAGGCTGATACCCCCTTTAGTGGTTTCACTGCTCAGTGACCTCATCATCATAACGGCGTGTGTTTTCTCTGTCTCTCTGTGGTGTTAAGGCCATAACACATGTCTGGTATATTGTGCATGGATACCAGTCAGGCAGGAAGTATACTCTCAGAGTGTTTAATAGGAAGGGGTAATGCCTCGTGTCCACCTACACCATTCTCGTGTGCAGCCATTGGACGGGTGTTTAATCAGGCTTTCCAAGTGTCCTGGCAGATGTACAATTGTTTCAGTTTGATTTACCGCTACGGCTAGGGGAAACCAAGGTTGAAAGTTGTGTAAATAAAGGATTTCAGGATGAGCCGGGGATATAATTATGTCTTATCATGTAGGATTATGTAAATAATAGTTTGTACGGGTGGGTGAGCGTGTGCTATAACGTACGTGTGTGCTATTATGCGACACAATGAAATGCTAAATTAGGTACATTTTGTCGCCCGTTAAATACATAAGCAAAATATGTGAAGCTACACATAACTATCTTCCACCTCATCAATGCTAAAACCTCTTGTATTCCTACAGTCTGTTACTGTAGGAATACTACAGTCTGTAACGATCGCTATTCTAGGAGGAGGGGAGAGCTTAGTTACAAGAGCCAAAAGATCCAATGCACTACAGATCGAGGTCAAGCTGTTACCCCATGTAGAGCCTCCGCCCATGGGCCTGTAGTTCAACAGGGCCCTCCCTGCTGTGGTCCTCACTCTCTGCTTCCCAATAACCCCTGAACCAGCCTCTGAAAACCAGCAAACCCGCTCAGAGAACCCAGGATTTCCTAGCGCTGCCAATGATGCAATACTGAGAATATAAACACTTCCATAAGGTTGTTCTTGTCCGTCCGTACTTCCCATCTCGGAAGGCCTCTGGCTGTTGTCTCGACTGAGATATCGAATCTTTGCCGGACAATATTTACAGCACAAACATCTGCCTGAGAAAAAAAAAGAAGCTCTCTCTGTCTGTCTCCTTCCGTCTCGCAGGCTCTTGTTTTATATATGCGCCTATCTCGCTTGTACGACGGAAATATCATCCAATAAAATCATCGGTTCTTTGAGCGGACTGCCAGATCCAGACACGATGCCACCCTCCGGTATCTCCATGGACCTCTCCGCTCACCGAGCCTTACTGTATCTGGCGGCGCCATCGATGAACACCTTGATAGATGCAGTTAGTGCTCCTCTTCGCCGGCCAGTGCAAGCCAGAGATGTCCTGAACGCACTACTAAAATCTGACTTATGAACACGCACCCGTGGACTCTGGGCGGGTGGTGCCCAGTGGTTTAGCTGGACCAGACTATTAAAATAAGTAATAAACCACGTTTAATGTCTTGAGAATGAAGGGCAATAGGCTTGTGATTGGTTTCTGAAATGTTGACCAAAAGGCCTCTGGGTAATATTTCAGGGGATAAAATGAGGTGGATGAACTGATGGGTCAAGCGTGAACTTTAATTTCATTTGATCACGTTCCCATGTGGCGTGCGGGCATACCCCTGAATTATTCTCCATTTAAAACCTGCTGACTAGGGCTGTCACCAGATTTGGAAGTTCCTAAATGTGTGGGTTGTGTTTAGAAATCTAAAAGACTTTTCACGAAAAAGTAAGGTGCTTTTATTCAAAGTGACTTACAGTGAGTTTTTTTTATCTACTTTTCATTTACGTGCTGGTGGAGGTTATCTTGCTACAGGTGGTCTACAGATGCGCTGTGGGCTTAACAACTGGATAGTCCATATCTAGCCATCCTTCCAACTTATCTCAATTACGTTGTGATTTCCTTTGTTAAGGACCTTGACAGCACACACATTCGCACACATTTAAGAAGTACATTTCATTACTCTTAACGTCGTAGAATGGAAATGTATTTTCCAGCATTAAGTACATGTAAAACCAAGATAAGAGGATGGGGTTATCCACTCACACATTCACACACACAAAATAGTTTACCTGTCATTTTTTAGCAAAAGGTAATGGAAGTGTTTTTCGTCAACAAGAGAGAAACTGAAATATACATAGGTTTGGTTATTAAGTGTTAGAATGTAACATCATTTTTACAACAATAGCCTTGAGCGAAAGAACGACAGAAATTCACAGAATGCAGCTTTCTGGTTGAGTACACAGTTCAATATTTTGCAAAATAGTTTAGAAAGTAACAAAACACAATCATAGATTTACGTAGACTTCAGAAGACAGCCTACAAACATAATTTGTCATGGCCATATATGGGCGTGTGGCGCCAAATGACATCTTAGCCAATAAGAAAAAAAGCAGTTGTAGTGGCGTGCGTTTCACCAGCGTAGGAGCTGTACGACATGAGTCACACAGTCATGTGTGTTTGATAACTCCTCAAAGCAGCTGTGGACTGGAGACAATGGTACAATATATCAAGAGCAAACAGCGGAAATTTCCCGCATTCAATTTGACACTTCAACATGGTGGCAAGGTGTTTCTTTGCTTGTTTTTTTATACAATATATCCCCCTGCTTTGGAGAGGAATCAAGTCTTGAGTTCATACGTCTGTGACTTGTGGGGACTTCGAATCAGATAAAGTAAATTGGCATCAGCCCAATGGGTGACATCTGTTATGACATCTCGGGCCCCGGTTATCTGGCTGGTGTTTACACAGGAAACGTCCAGGCGGTCCATCACGGCCAGCAGGCCGTTATCACAGAGACCCAGACCCAGCTGATACACCTGCTACTTCACACGCTGACTGTTTGCTTTCGTCTATGTGTGTTTGGAACCAGAGGTGTAGTAGGCTAAACTATGAATTTGTTAATCCAGGTAAGGTGGACCATGATAGTGTATATAATATAATATATTCAGAATTCTGTTTATATATGTAGAATGTATTCCAAAAAGTACAAAATGTGAAATTACAAACTGCATTTGGAGTGGAAGATTCAGTAACATATGTGTATGGGGAGCATGGCTCTCAAAGAATTTGCTAAAGCTTAAAGACTTTAGATCACATCGCTTAGATATTTAAATGTGATTCACATTATAAGAAGTTGAACATTTTGTTTGAACATATGTCGATATAAAAACTGGAGGACCAGCAGCTGTTGGGTGGCCTCTGCTCACTGTTTTTACTCTCTCCTATCTCTGTCTCTCCACTCTCTGTGTCGCCTCCCTGTTTGTATTCTCTCTGTCTCTCCTCTGTTTGTCTTCTTTCTGTTTGTCTCCTCTCTGTCCTCTCTCTCTCGGTCTCTCCTCTCTCTGTCTCCCCTCTCTCTCTGTCTCTCTCTCTCTCTCTCTCTCTCTCTCTCTCTCTCTCTCTGTCCCTCCTCCCTCTGTTTGTCCCCTCTCTGTTCCTTCTCTTCTTGTTCCTCCTCTCTCTGTCCCTCCTCTCTGTTCCTCCTCTCTGTCCCTCCTCTCTGTCCCTCCTCTCGGTTCCTCCTCTCTGTCCCTCCTCTCTGTCCCTCCTCTCTGTTCCTCCTCTCTCTGCGACTCCTCTCTGTCCGCTCTCTCTCTGTTCCTCCTCTCTCTGCGACTCCTCTCTGTCCGCTCTCTCTCTGTCTCTCCTCTCTCTGTCCCTCCTCTTTGTCCGCTCTCTCTCTGTCTTTCCTCTCTCTGTCCTTCCTCTCTGTCCGCTCTCTCTGTCTCTCTTCTCTTCTGTCCTTCCTCTCTGTCCCTCCTCTCTCTGCGACTCCTCTCTGTCCGCTCTCTCTCTGTCTCTCCTCTCTCTGTCCCTCCTCTCTGTCTGTCCTCTCTCTCTCTCCTCTCTCTGTCCCTCCTCACTCTGTCTCTCCTCTCTATCTCTTCTCTCTTGTTTCCTCCTCTCTGTCTCTCCTCCTTCTGTTTGTCCCCTTTCTGTTCCTTCTCTTCCTGTACCTACTCCTACTTCCTGTAGGAGGACCTGCCTTAAATAAGGTCTTCAGCACACCGTTTCTTGTTAAGTATGACTTTATTAGCATTTGAAAGTAAGTAGCAAATCGGAGTGATTCTAATTGTACTTGTATTCTTTTGCGCTCTCTTCGAGGTCTAGATATTTTGCTGGCATCAGCAGGAGGTAGCTTTATTTTTTAATGTTTTAGCAGTCGCCGTATGCCGTTTAATAGGAATCCCGACACGCTAGTCAGCCTTTGACAGCTAGAGCAGACTAGCAAGAGCAAGCCCCATTCTATGAGCCCGGCTGCCGCAAGAGAGGATGTGATTGGTCACAGATACCGTGTCACAGAAATCGTAAATACTAATAATGCAGCCAATTTCGAATATACTATGGCTTAGGCTGGTACATTTGGAACTCTTTACTTGAGCAAATTGGTAAGTTGCATAAACTCTATTTTGAGGTATATTTCGAGGCGTGTTTAAGTGTGTTTAGCCTCGACAGTGCCGTTTACGTACGTTTAGCCTCCACTACAGCCCTGTATGTGTGTGTGTGTGTGTGTGTGTGTGTGTGTGTGTGTGTGTGTGTGTGTGTGTGTGTGTGTGTGTGTGTGTGTGTGTGTGTGTGTGTGTGTGTGTGTGTGTGTGTGTGTGTGTGTGTGTGTGTGTGTGTGTGTGTGTGTGTGTGTGTGAATGCATGCATGTGTTTGAAATATTGGCCTTCAGCTCTGGCCAATATATGCTTTTGTGTGTGGTGTTACATATGTGTGTGAGGGCGATGCATGGGCATTTATGTGAATGTACGTGTACGTGTACGTGTGTGTTTGTGTTTTTTTGTTTTTTTTTGTTTATGCATGCGTCTATTTGCGCATGTACGTCGACTGTCATGCCAGCCCGGGAAATCAGGAAGAGGCAGCCCTGAAGCATGACACGTCTTAAATACACAGCAGCACTGCTGAGCCCCACTCCGTGGCTCAGACAGCTCAATCACCCACAAGGCAGGCGCAACTGCTAATTTTGTCTGGAAAGCAGCAGCCGCAGTGATTTCATTTGCAGCTGAACATGTCATGGTGTTTAACGGCTGCAACACAGAAGTGCTGTAAGTAAGCGGGGATTTTCCCATTGTGCTCCTGTGTCCTTGAGCCCCGCATGAATTCAAAGTGCTTTCGACGGCAGGCGAGGGAGGAGGGTTTCCTTCATCTGAGTCTGCCGGGCCGTGGCCGTTTAGTATTCAACATCAACAGTGTGGGGTGGGAATAGTGCAAAGACAATCAGGAAACACAATCTCTTTACTAAGTATTTGGACAATTACAGTACTGATGTTGCCAGTACAATAGCATCGAAACCAATAGTTATATACGATGTGCAGTTAAAGACATACAAGTAAATTACATAGACACAAAGAGCTATACATATTTATATATATATGAATAATAAGTGAATTGTGTCATCTTTAATTAATCCATTATATATTAACTGTATAAACTGTTTTCATTAACCATTTGTCCTTTGTGGATGCTTTCTGTGAAGTCTGTTTATGCTGTGATGCTTGAGAATGGCCGTTGCATCATGCACCCTTTGCAGCTCTGTATTGAAGACACCTTTTGCTGTGGCCCGAGTTATCACCTTGTGTTCAGTACCAACATTGCTTTACTGTTAATGCTTCTGGTTTAATCTTATAAGAAGTTGGGGAAGCAGGGCCATGCTTTCATCAAACTTGTACTCAGTGGTGGTCAAGCGTAGCATGGCAACCAGACATTTTGGCCTCGCTCCCATACAAATCTTTTTTCTGCCAGGCACGAAGCAGACCGACCAACCACAAACGCTTATGCAACACGAGGATAAAACGCAGGACAAATAGCAGTGGCATTTCAACAACAACAGTGATGGCTGCCGCGGATGGACAACGGTCTGTCGATTCTGGATTACGGGACAGTATTAAACGAAGTGGATGGTATATTTTCACTCAGAGAAGAAAAGAGGCTTTCGTTGAGAAGAAAGATGTCATTTTTTCGTCGCCCTGTGCTGCGTCACCCGATTCGTGACTATGATTGGTTGTAGGCCTATCCATGTGCGTCCAGAGGCATTATGGTCTGCGCCCGTTATTGACACCCTTTGGAATTCGAAAATGAACGGGGAGGTTCCGGACTAATTGCAGTTTGAAGGTATCAGGCTAGGTCTAGTGTTTCACACTGAAGCTCTCCTCAACAGTAGTTCTGTATCGGAGGTCATGATGCTGGAAGGGCCCAACTCACCCTGTAGAGGGGGTCATGATGCAGCCTCCACGGTCCACGGTCATCCTGCAGCCACACCCCCGCTCTGGCGTGTCGTGGTTCATCCCAAAGTTGTGCCCCAGCTCGTGGGCCAGGGTCACGGCGGCACCCAGAGGGTTCTCTGAGTGGTCCTGGGAGAACCCGGAACACACAGATACTTCATTATCTTGTTAGAGGTTAGAGGTTATAATTCATCTGGGTCAACTTGTGTTACTTACACTAATGGAGTTGTTGTTCATGTTGAAATATGAGGATAAAATTATAATTAAATATCCATGGCTAAATTAACTAAGCTATGTGTGTCTATTCAAATATATATTCCAAATCAGTCAAGTCTGTTTTTAATTGTAATTTGGAGAAAAATGCGTGGAAATCTGCAGTGAAAAGGCACTTTGAGACACAATCATATGATGACGCTACCCTAAACTCAGTCATCCCCTCATTTGGATTTTAGATTTGACAGGTAGTCTTTAAAAAGAAAAAGATATTGAACCAGCGATCAAACTCAGAACAGGCTCCGGCCTCAAACCCTCTTTCAGGAGCCTTCTTTCCCAGCTCCTATCCCCTGTCCTCCTGCTTCCCATTCCCCCTCACACTCTGGGGGGGGGGGGGGGGGGGGGGACGACATGAACCCATTCAACCCCAAATGCCCCCAGGTGTTGGGGGGGGGGGGGGGGGGGGTGAGAGACAGCCTAGAACTGAACAGCTGAAGGACTCTGGACACAACTTGCTGTGTGACTGGGGGAAGCAGTGCTAAACAACATCCTCAGATAGACTTCTCTATCCGTCTCTTAAAAGATCTTTATATCCTAAACTTCTTCTCTTTAAAGATCTTTTAAGAGACGGTGGAGAGAGAGAGAGAGAGAGAGAGAGAGAGAGAGAGAGAGAGAGAGAGAGAGAGAGAGAAGAGGATGAGAGAGAGAGAGAGAAGAGAGACGAGGAGGAGAGAGAGAGAGAGAGAGAGAGAGAGAGAGAGAGAGAGAGAGTGAAATAAGATGGATGTGAGAAAAGGCAGCCTGCCACCAGAACTGCAGAGAGAGATGAGGGAGTAGCGACGTAGACGGCAGGGGATCGGGGGAGGGTTGGTGAAGGGGGGAGCAGGAGATGGAGACAGGAAGTGTAGCGTTTCGGAGGGGGAATGACAGGTCTGTGATGGCTCTGGTTGGGTGTAGCGTGGATGTAGCAGTGTGCTGTGTCACATACACCACAGAGCTCACCCACCTATGCAGTGCACACAACCCCCCCCCACACACACACAAGCACAGAGATCTACGCATGAACACGCATACAGAAAATGTACACACACCCACACATACACAGACAAGTAGACGAAAACACACTTGCACAAAAACACATGCAAAAGTCAACAAAGAACATGTATGTACACACGCCGAAGCACCCGGAAACAATCACACACACAGATTTCCACTGCATAAAAAGTATGATTGGCAGAGGCGTGCTTGTAATACTACTCATGAGCAACTCTAGCCTGACCAAACACCCTTCTCTTGAAGGTAAACCATGCGAGAGTACAATCATGTTTGATCTTCCTTCACATTAAATCCCTGCTTCTCCTCTTATCCCCTCTACACCTATTATCTCTTCTCCTCATCTCCCTTCACCTATTGTCCTCTCTTCTCTCCGCCTATCATCTCTTCTATAGTCTCTGCCACGTCTCCGCTCTCCTAGACTCCTCTCTGCTCCTCTCCCCTTTTCTCCTCCTCTGCTCTCTTTTCCTCTCCTCCTCCTCCTTCCCTGTCTCCTCCTCTCCTCTCCTCCTTTCCCCTCCTCTCTCCTCCTTCTCTTTTCTAGCCTGTGGTCAGCGCTGTCTCCGTTCGGAGTGGAGGGCTGGGGGAGGGAACATCATGTGTTGTTCCCTCGACGGTGAAGGTCACGTTTCAAGGTCAACAGAGATCAGAGACGCCTTCTCTCCCCGGACTACAGAGTAATATCTGGCCAAGACACCGCCTCTCGCTGGGAAAAATCAGAATAATTCAGCTCCCTCCAGTTGTTATAGTTGTGTGTTTGTGTCTACTCGCTTTTTTCTGTATTTTGACTCGGTGTGTGTCCTTTGCATCTTCCCTATGTGGGTTTGTTGGTGGGCTTTATTCTGTATCGTGACTGTTTGTGTTTGTCCTGAGTTTTGCATCTTGACTGTGTGTGTATGTGTGTGTTTGTGTGCTTTATTCTGTATCTTGACTTTGTGTGTGTCCTTGTTTTGCATCCTGACAGTGTGTGTGTGTGTGTGTGTGTGTGTGTGTGTGTGTGTGTGTGTGTGTGTGTGTGTGTGTGTGTGTGTGTGTGTGTGTGTGTGTGTGTGTGTGTGTGTGTGTGCACTATCTTTCGTCTTTTGTTTTGCATCTTCACTGTGTTGGTCTGTGTTTGTTATTTTGTATCTTTACTGTGTTTGATGGCTTTGCGTGTGTCCATGCATTATTTTGTATATTGCTGTGTGAGCGTGCACCAGCTTTACTGTGTTTCTTGACTGTGTGTATGTGTGTGTGTCTTTGTATTTTGTCTTTGTGTGTCTTTGTATTTTGCATTTTGTCTTTGTGTGTGTGTGTGTGTGTGTGTGTGTGTGTGTGTGTGTGTGTGTGTGTGTGTGTGTGTGTGTGTGTGTGTGTGTGTGTGTGTGTGTGTGTGTGTGTGTGTGTGCGTCTGTCTGTCTTCTGTATGTCTGTGTATGACTTGTTTCAAACCGCAATCACATAAAAACCCGATAGCGTTGTTATGGAGACAATAAAAAAAAAAAATCCTATAAAACATTTTTGGCAGGAAATAACTGCCAATTTCGACGTGTTCTACGATATTTCTGTTTGCGTTGACAGATAATATTCACTCTCTCGCCAAACACATTGAAACATGCTGACACGGCGGAGGCCGTTATAAACCAACTACATCTGAGCCAACTTCACAAGACCTTTTAGGTGAAGTCGTTGAGTGTTTGCTCGTGAGTGAGCACTGGATCCATCTGATTCAGGGGAGGGGGGTGGCTTGGAGCTTTGATCTCCCTCCAAGATGTCTCTCCAACCACACCTGCCAGTAGCCGGCAGCCCCCACATCTGGGGATAAGCCCGGGCCATAACCCCGGCCAGCAGACAAACATATCTGTCAAAGGGTCTGAATCCAGAGCAGTCTCTGTCGGACTTACAGCTGGCCGCCCGATTGGCATGAAGTCAAGTGACGCGGGATGGACTCAGATCCAGAACTCGGTTAGTTATTTGGTCTCGGCTTTTGCGTGTTGTGTGTCAGTGTAGTGTTGGAGTGTTGTGGTTCAACAGGGTTAGGAAGATTTTCCTTTTATTCACATGTGGTGTTGTAAAGGCCTAATGTGGTGCAATTTATCATACCAATAAAAATGTAAATGTGGAATGGTTTAAAAACACTGTGTCCGCTAATTTAACCAGGGTCAAGGACAGCCAGCCTCTATGTCCAGGACATACACATTTACATACACAAGTGTAGATGTGTGTGTGTGAAGATATGTGTGTGTGTGTGTGTGTGTGTGTGTGTGTGTGTGTGTGTGTGTGTGTGTGTGTGTGTGTGTGTGTGTGTGTGTGTGTGTGTGTGTGTGTGTGTGTGTGTGTGTGTGTGTGTGTGTGTGTGTGTGTGTGTATGTCAGGGATGGGTGAACGTCTGTGTGATATGATTTGTGTGTGATATGATGGAGTGTGGGGGAATATGCCCCATCCTATACCTAAATGTATACAGTTCAATACATACATACAGTATATTGTGAAGATACACGCCTGCAGCATTGCAAATCAAGGCGTTAATCTCTTTGATGTGTCATTTTAATACCTCCAAGGCCCCTTAAAAACATGCCTATGCATCCAACACTAGAGCACAACTTCTCTCCTTGTATATGTCAACCCTTCAACAGAGAGCCCTGGGATTCCTGTTCTCCTTCTCAAGGTTCTCCTTCTTGAGCCCAGAGCACCGAGAGTGTGAGTTTCAGTTCATGTTTAGTGCAGAAGATAGAGTCCTATTGTTTTATAGGAACAGAAGCCCATTCAGCATGATTGTAGCAGGGCTGCATTTTTTCTGATGGCTTTGTATAATAGGCCTCAGCTCTTTTTTTTAGACATGGAACATCAAATACATGATTTTGCATCTGTTCCTGAGCTCCACGTTTGTACATTTTTCAGTTGGTCCTCTTGGCTGTTTCCGTTTCTGTGTCTTTTCTAGATTAATTTATACGTCCAGCACATCTGCCTGCATGCTCGCTCACATACGTCCTCCCTCATGAGCATCTCATTACAGAACAGACGGTTTTTACCGCCTTTCTTATGTTGGGTTACGACCACATTAGGTAGAGGGAAGAGGAGGCGGGGGTGGAGTAAATAAAAAGGCCTATGGATGGCTGGTTCAGGGGGACTCACCATGACGACGCCACCTGATTGGTCCACTGTGCACATGCTCATTATAGGTGCCATTCCAATCGTTGTACCCTGGAAGTAGACGCCACTAGAAAACAGGAGGACAGACATCAAAATGCGACCAGATTCTGAACAGTATACGAATATAAATTAAACACTGATATTTTTCCTTTATAGATATATTCCTCCCATACCCAAGTGCTTATTATGTATATTATTCATCTTTTCAATTATTAATAGTATTTGTCTTGTTCTTATCTTTATTGCTCCTGGTCTCTGAGACTAACCAAAGATACTTTTGTTGTATGCCTATGATGACTTTGTCTTATCTTTATCTGACTTTAAACACTGGTCTTCACACTTAGGGTTTGGACCATAAAGCCTGCCTTATGGTTGGTGTGATGCGTCTTTCATGATGGACTGTCAGCACACGGCCGTGGCATTTAAAGCGGCCGTTAAGCCGTAACATCGGTGTGGACGTGCAGATCGATCACCCTCTGTGCCCGGCTTAAAAATTGTCAGGGGAACGTGACAAATCGGCATAGTACCCGTGAACGAGCACCATAATAACGTCATTTTTGCTTCTCCTTGGCTCGCGTCGTTCACCTATGACGCCTATAAATTAAGTCTACCTGGGCTGCGGGACAATTTGCATTTTAATTTGTTATTTCATTCTAAAATATGTATGCAGGCCTACATGCCTTAGCTGTGTCTTCAATAATTGGCATGTTTGAAGATTGAAAGGGGGCTTACTGTATTGAATAGTCATCATATATCTGTGCATGTTATTATCTAGTTATCTGACTGGCATACTTAATGTACGCAGCGCAAGCCAAACTAATAGGCAATACAAGATTGATTCATTAATTAAGATTCCGCACGATATGCAAAGATAAATGACATTTCCCTGGCCCCTGGTAATGTTTTGGTGGGCCCTTGGGCCAGGACTCCCTCCACGGGCACGCCATGGCCATGCGGAGGCTTGATGTTATGTCTGGAAAGAGGACAACATTGGCAGGTGTGATGCGTTCTTCTCACCTGATGAGCTGAGCGTTGTCGTGAGGTTTCTGGGGGAGGAGCTTGGCTTTCCTCCAGTCCAGGAACTCGTGGAGCGTGGAGAAGGGATCCTGAGACACGGGACATTTATCGGCGTCGCTCCACACCTCCAGGCCCACCAGGGCCACCCGGATGTTCAGGGGCCTGTAGAACTACAGGGGGACTTTAGATTAGATCTGAAAACGTCGCTGTCAGAGGTGACAGTTGTTTTGACACTGCTAATAGGGTGTGCACTATAATGTTTTGAATAGGTTGTGAATCATAGGGATAAAATGCGTAGACGCGTGCAACAGTTTATCAGGGATCCTACCCAGTACCTTTTGGCAGGGCGCACAACCCCATAGCCGCTACACTACCTTGATATTTTGTTATCTGGCAATTTCTTCTTTCCTTCATACGTTTTTCGGTCAGAAAACGATGTGTGCTTTCTCGCTACCCAGAGATAATCATATTGCATTTTCCATGCCGGCAATGTATTCAATTTCATCACATTCGTAAAGAACTTTCTGCAATGCATCACATAGAAGAACCCCTACATATCTCCTAAAAGGTATGTCTCCTCTAGAAAAATAAAGGGATACATTTCTTCTGTGTCGCGGGGAGGGCGACTCTTACCTTGTCCACATAATTTGCTATCTCCGCCAGTCTCTGCTTCACTCTCTCCACATCCTTCCCCTGTTTTTGGAACTGTGCACAGAACATTGTGTTAGCCGTAGTGAACAAGAACAAAGAAAGATCCATACTTTCTCAAACTCGAGCAGACATTTCCGCTGTTTTTCTTTCATTCTCAGTGCCTAAACCTCATTAGGGAGAGAGATAGAAAAGTATATAAGATTTGTAGAAATGTGAAGAATTCCACATTGGAAGCAGATAATGAGACATTACTGTAACATGGGGGGAGGAGAGGGGTGGCAGAGGCCGTTCTGTTGTCGTGGAGGCGGACTGTTTGGACCTGGATGTGCGGGGCTCTGCTCAGAGATTGAGTGTGAAATCCGAAAGGACCAGAGAAAACAGCCGAGATGGGAACAAAGAGGAGCTTAATGTTTCCACCCAAGACAAACAGGGTGCAAACCCATTTTGAGTCCAAATAAACTTTACTACAAGACAAAATACAGAACTAAAAGAAAAAAAGATTCCAAGGTTCCATTAAAGGATCTAAAAGCAATCAGGAGAGCAGGATGCTGAAAGCAATTTCTAAAAAACGCTGTGTTTTGAGTGTCGCGGGAGGGTGACTCTTACCTTGTCCACATAATTTGCTATCTCCGCCAGTCTCTGCTTCACTCTCTCCACATCCTTCCCCTGTTTTTGGAACTGTGCACAGAACATTGTGTTAGCCGTAGTGAACAAGAACAAAGAAAGATCCATACTTTCTCAAACTCGAGCAGACATTTCCGCTGTTTGTCTTTCATTCTCAGTGCCAGATTCATTAGGCAGAGTGTCACGTGCTGGCATCTGAGCGTAGCGGAGAGGAAATCCTCCGGCGTGCCCAGGTCTGCTTACAGAAGAGCTGGGTTGTATCCTCCCGGCCTTTTCCTGTTTCCTGTCCCCCCCCCCCCCCCTGCCCCCAACACATCCACTCCAACCCCCCATTCACTGGGGGAATTACTCACCGCTTCCTGTCTGAAGAACTGGGCTGCTGCCACTAGACCATGTTGCACAGTGACCTAATTCTGCAACGGGGCCACTGGGACCTGTGTCACTGGTGGTACTGCTAACCCCACCCTCCTTTAAAAGAGCTGCTCGTAAGGACGGGCGCGCTGTGCTGGTGGTTGGGTACGCTTGTTATTTTTACCTCTCGGTTGTCCGCAACGATGACCAGCTCCACGTATTTGGTGGTTTTCTGGGCATGTCTCTTGTGCTACGTTTGAGAGAGAGAGAGAGAGAGAGAGAGAGAGAGAGAGAGAGAGAGAGAGAGAGAGAGAGAGAGAGAGAGAGAGAGAGAGAGAGAGAGAGAGAGAGAGAGAGAGAGAGAGAGAGAGGGTTTCAATTAGAAGAGGAGGCGGTTTCAGCAGGAAAACACATAACCGGTGTCAAGGGCAATGTGTTTTCAAAAAGTGTTCAAAATGTGTGACCACAAAAAGCTTTCGCTGATTTAGCGGTCTCCTTTGGCCCACACGTTGGCACAATGTTGGAATATAACAGCTTCCCCTGACCCATTTTAAAAACTTCATTATAAATCCTATTACGCCTGTAATACATAAATCTGTTCCAGCGAAAAAGAGGCTAAGCTACCATGAATTCATTTTTTTCAAAAGCATATTGCAACAATTTATCCAAGAACATGTTGGGAATCTGCAATTACTTACATGCCTCGTTGGTATGCAGATTATATAGCAGAAAGATACACTCTATATTCTAAGTTCTCAACAGTGAATGCATGTTGATATCCTGATTGCATTGGTGGAATTTATTCAAGTTTAGACAAAGCGTGGACATCGTTGGCAATGTGACCTGTCCTTTTGACCAATCACACGGAACAAGGGCAGTGGGATTACACACTGTTGGCAGATCCATGTGCCAACAGTGTAGAGTGATGGCAGATGGATCGCAACACGCCACAAACACGTAGCACATGGCATGAGCACGGTGGGCCAAAGGCCACCGCAGGAGGGTTCAAAAGCTGGCCTCTGAGCCCGCAGGTGTGGTGCAGAGACCTGGGGCTTTAACACATAGATCTCCTATCATATTGACCTGGTTGATAACTCATTTCAACTCATTCATTTTCCACCAAACTAACATTTGATTGATATCGCGATATAAAAGAATCAATCAATTATGGGAAACAGTGAACACAATAAAAGATTCACCTCACAATTGGCTTTATTCACAGCTCCACGACTTCCTGAAATAAGCCAGCTCCTTTATTTCCTGTCTTACATTATTGGACCAACTGATTAATCCAGGTGTGTCTGACCTCACAACAATGGTCAGGCACACCTGGATTAATCAGTTGGTCCAATAATGTAAGACAGGAAATAAACGAGCTGGCTTATTTCAGGAAGTCGTGGAGCTGTGCATAAAGCCAATTAGTGATGAACTAGTGGATGGAATGATAGATTGACACATCAGCCCACTCACAGTCGACTGTACCGACTGATAACCTATCCATCATACATATGGTCGGAAACTCCCACTTGTGATATCAGTATTGGATACATTCTTTAATGGCTTGGAATGGCAAATCAAATTCACCCCCGGACAGTAAAATATCTTTCCCTTTAATGATTTGTTCTTGCATTATTTAGAAAACACAACACATAAATCAGAAGAACACTCACCCGTGTGCTGAACGAATGAAAGGGGTTTCCCATGCCGTCTTGAGGTGCGGGAGATGACACGTTGAACCCATGTCCGCAGGTGCCAGGCGTGAGATTGAGGTCCTCCAGGTGATAGAGGAGGTGGGTGTTGTTGTCTGCGTAGCCTCCGCCGAGGGGCCTGGGAGTGGGCTCAATGACAAGGGTCTTGTTCTCAAGGGCGATGAATCCCCTGCCGAGGAAATCACAGGGATTGGTGGACAAAACACTTGAATGGTCGCTCCAATCTCAGACGAGATGTCTAGACTCTTAAGAAAACCGAGGTGGGAGTCGCGCGGCTTTTCTCTGTTTGTCATTTAGAGGACACTTTTATCCAGTGAATGGTAGGGCATCCTGCTCAAGGTTGCCTACAGGCTAGGCTTGGGGAAATGGGGATCAAACCCAGAACCTTTGGCTGGTAGGTGAACAGTAAATGTCACTGAAAGAAGAAGAGAATTAAAGGATCTTAAAGCTTTGGCAGCTATTTTCTTTGCATCTATTATGTATAATTTCCCCAAATATTATATCAGAATGATATGGTCTTATGAGCTCTGAATGTTCTTCTAATGTCTGGTCCTTACCAATTATAATGTGGATTTACGATAAACATTTCCAAACAACTCTAATGTTCCTTGATGTTAACAGTACACATTTACATTTAAATAAATAAAATGCACTTGCTGTTTGGGGGTAATTGAGCACAAGATGCAGATTATAATTTCTATTATTTATTTTTTTAAATTTAGGCACTTTGCGGGTGGCTATAAGGAAAAAGAAACCCGGACAGAAATAAGTGCTAAACCGCAGTCGTATAGTGATAAATAATGATGTGTGACGAATGCCGACCAATAAACGGACCCTCCTAGCATCTAATTGACATTGAACCGAGGGGGCTAATGACTTACAGGCCATACTTGTGCACACACACACAAACACACACACACACAGGGCCAGGACCATGGGCAATTAACACCACACTAAGAGATGTTGCTGTTTGTTTGTGTGCATACATCACAACAGGGTCAGAAATTATCTGAAATTAGCGGGGCCTCAGGGCATTTTGATGCTAGTAAAAATAGAATTGCCCCCTGAAATTGGGATGACGTGGGCTTTCAAAGCCCACATTAAAGAAGTAAGAAACTTCTGTATTTAACGCTGTGTTTGCAAAGCGGTCTATGAAGATTGGTCTGGTAGGCAACATAAAAAATATATACTATTTGACCCTCCAGTTCAGACAGATTTCCAGTCGACCTGACCGGGGGCAATCCTAACCGTCTCAACTAATAAGGGGCCGGTTTGATATCAGGACCCCCTATGGGAGTGCCACAGAGACATTAACATAACACCAAGATGGCTGCCGCTGATGTGTCACACGCTCTGAGTGGTGGTCGTAGGTCTATCCGATTGTGTCCAGTGCATTTTGTTCTGCGGCTGCTGAAAGCCCCCCTCGGAAATGGAAAAATTAACTGACAGCTTCCAGACCAATGTGCATTTGCAAATTGGCCGGGCAATGTCAGGCTACCTGAAATGTATTTAAAGAGGGGAGGAAAAGCCCTTGTTAAAAAAAAAAGGTTACTACCTACCCTGTTAACATATGACATTTTTAATTTCTTACCGAAGGCCTGAGCAGGCACTAAGGGAGACATCCGATTTCAGGCGCCCCTGCACCTCTCCATGGTAGTAGCAGTTTTTCTACGAGAGAGAAAAAGAGGAAGAAAAATGTGATGTCTGTCCTGCTTCGCCGCGCAAAGTGCCTGAAGAGAGGCTGAGGCAGAACAGCCCGGGGGAACATCATGGCTAAACAGTGAACCGGGCAGGCCTGACAACGACCGGTGCCCTGGATGAGGGCAACGGAGGTAGGTGGCTAATTTTAGCGGCAAATTAATTCAGTGTCCTTGTCCAATTCAGCGTCTCATGGCACGTTTTATGGGAGCACATAAAGCTCCCCAGTAAAATGTTTTGTTGTCCCGCCAGGCATAACTCTTTGAGCAAGTTACCAGGAGTCAATTATAAAGTAAAAAAAAAGAGATCTTCAGCACCGGCTTATTCCCAACAAAGCTTTTCAAAGGGAAACTTTTTCAAGGGGGCTCGAGGTCATGTCGTTTTGAGATTGTACAGTTATCACTTTGCAATTATCGTGGGTCATCGTAACGTTTCCTTTATCTCACATTCACTGCATCATATAAGGTAGACTATAAAAATTCAAAGTCGGTGTCTCCTTAGGAGTCCACTGCATGATCCGACATTTGTTTTAAATTAACGTTTTTCAAAGGAGATGCGACTAAAACAAGGAGAAGGGAATGTTTCCATATTCACGTCTCCAACATGAATGATATATTAGGAGGATATAGTTTACCACTCACTATGAACGCTTTTGTCAAACAACAAAACTGTGCGGGCCATATTTATGTTTTCATACTGCCGACCATTTATACAATATTGAAGCATAAAACATGTTGTCCTCCAGTGACTCAAAAAGATATACGCAATATATTGTTCCATCTAAATTCTGCTTTTAGTAGCAAAAACCAAAATGTGGAGAACTTTGCAATGTTGCAAAGGCTTTGTTACAAAACAGCCCTTTCCCTACTTTAACATGTGGCGTCTGCCTTTTAAGTGACATGCCGGGATGCCTATTGGCCACAAAAAGAGGTGTGCCTTATTAACTAAGTCCTCTGGGAACTAAGCGATGACTCAAGCCCTAACAAACTCCTTGGCATTGTTTTCCGTGCATTATAATAATTAATATCAACATGGTCGCTGCCAACTCATCAGGTCTCCAATATGATTACAACTATTTCACATTAGTCTTGATTTGGTTGAGGACTGATTCACTCACTCACTCACACACACACACACACACACACACACACACACACACACACACACACACACACACACACACACACACACACACACACACACACACACACACACACACACACACACACACACACACACACACACACACAGATTCACTAGGGGAACTCAGGCACTCACACAGGAGCACACACCCGCTGGCACAGACGTGATTATAATTAAAAATAAGATTGTATAAAATCACTTAGAAAGGATTTGAGTGTTTGAAGAGCCGCAGCAACGGAACGTCCTGCTGGTCTTCTCAGTTGTGGGATTCGAGGCGACTCACTCAGTGGTGATGTGGAAAGAACATTAAAAGCAAAAAATCATAGAGAGACCCCAAATGTTGAATCACAAAGACCAAACGAGCAACAAACAAATGCTCTAGACACAAGAGGTAGGTCTACATCTTCATTTGTACTTCTTAAAAAGATCAATTTTCTTAAACAGTGTATCCAAAAGATCTGCTGTATGCCAGCTGTATGCCACAACCACAAAGTCCCTGTGCAGTGGGAAGCCTACCGTGGACGCGTGTGCGCTGGTGACGGCGTCTCCATCCTCTCCATAGTGCGTCTCCGTGTAGTGATTCGTAAAGAGGCCGCTAGAGTCGGAAGACAAAGAGAGCGGACGATTGTTTGACAGAAAGCAAGTATTTTTGTGTCAAATTCTGATGCAAGACCGTTGCAAAACACAAACACTGCCATGTAACCAATGTTATAACCGTTTCAGACAATTTCAGACAACTGTGTTTGTCTGTAATGGTTGTCAATAAACCATGTAAGTACTTCAGAATAGATTGATAGATAAGCTTTTTTTCCAACAAAAAATAAGTCTTATGTTAGAGTTCCAATGTGTGTTGTATAAAATTTTTGACATAGTGTCCTTAAATAAACTTCCCATTCAGAAGGACGGTTTAAAAAATAGCAGAAATAAATTCTACAGGGAGAAGTCCTAATTATCTTCGCTGTGTGCCCTCGGGCCCCGGTGTACTGCTGGATGTGTGCTTGTTCGTGTGTTTTAACACCTTGAGCAATAAACAGATGGACACACACAGTTCCAGTCTGGCTAGGCAAGCGATAGAGAGACCAGCACCTTTCTAGAGCCGTATCTAGAGCTGCATGCCTGCACTGACTGGCCAGGAGTGTGTGTGTGAGTGTGTGTGTGTGTGTGTGTGTGTGTGTGTGTGTGTGTGTGTGTGTGTGTGTGTGTGTGTGTGTGTGTGTGTGTGTGTGTGTGTGTGTGTGTGTGTGTGTGTGTGTGTGTGTGTGTGTGTGTGTGTGTGTGGGGTGGTCTTTTGTTGAGCCCCCTATGCTGGTTGGTTCAGACTAAACCGATAAGGTCCGGTCGTAATTCAGTTTCCCTTTCTTATTCCCATCCCTTATTGTCCGACAGACAGGCCACTGTTATATTCTTATTTAAATGTAAATCTGAATCCCTCGGCCCCAATCTGTACATTCTGCTGTGACACCAACGCGGCCTGTCTCGGAGAGTTAATAAAGAACAGCTTATCTGGAAAACCTGCGTTTTCCCCTGGATGCCCTTCCTCGTAAAAATGCGATGAAATAATGTGTCTTTCTGTGGAAAGGGCAAAAGATATTTACATTGTAATAGGCAGGCGGGCTGCAATTTGGTTCATCAGGCCAGTCTGATAGTGTAGTCTTGATCTAGATCGTGTATTTAAAGAACAATGTGTTTAATTTGTTATGCAAAAAAGCACTCCGTAGCATACTTCATAAAGATTCAGAAGAATACGGTTTAGACACAGAAGCCACACTTTAATGTCCTCCTACAAACGTGGTTGAAGCATTTTTATGAAGGCAGGCATTTGTAGAGAGGTGGAGAACATTTTCCTTCTCTATTATTTAGTTTGGTGTTTCATATTTAATGCAAACCTTGTATTTCTCTTGATGTGTTTGGCGGGGGGCTCTGTCTTGGCTGGTAATGGGGCTTATCTGGTAGAGTTTGCCTTAAAACCCATCAAGGATATCACCATCATTTGTCAACCAACAATGGATATATTCTTCGGAGAATTTTCATACACCTGATTTGAGCAAATGAGACCCACAAATCTCACTTCCAATGAAATTAATAAACCAAGTCGAGGCAAAGCAGCTTCCGAGATAAGACGCAGCCGAGCCCCATGGGAAATGAAGTTTTTTTTTATGATGGTATTATGCCACCACTTTTCCCGAAACTCATAAGGTCTTTAAATACCCATTACGCCTTTAATGTGGCTTATCATACCATTAGCGACCGCTAAACCAAATCTGATAAGCTACCAGCTGGTAATCACCTCCCGTTTGAGTCCCATTTGAAATATGTGACGATAGGCTAGGCGAAAATAACACAGGGCCCGTTGTGAACGTGCTAGATGTGTTGCTGTTAACATTAGCCTGTGTCGCTGTTAACCCCAGTGATGGGGTGAATCTCGAATATGGGTTAGGAAAGAGGGTTGCAGCCTTGCATTTCTGATGCAATTCAATTGATCAGTTAGGAAATCCAAACCCATGCAATTTTGAACTTTGTAACCAACACTGTTGGTGGTACTGTGGTAAATGTGGTATTTTTAAATGGATTAAAGGTCACGCTCATGATAATTCCCGCTTAAATTCTGTAGAGTTGGTTTGTAGGAGGACTTTGGGAAGGGGGCCAACGTTGGTTGGTTGGTTGGGTAAAGCTGGCTTACAGCAGTGACCAATGGCATACCGTATTAAATCTGCTTGTTGTTACAAAAAGGAACAACTAGTAATCAACTGTTTGGCAAGGCATGGAGCAGAAGGTTTCAAGCTTCCCCCATCATCTTTGGCAATATTCCTCTTATGAATATGGTTTCAAGTCTTGGTTTTACAAATAATTAATCTTAAATTCGTCATATTTAGATGATAAAACATGTATGTGTATTGCTCCCAATCCCACTCTCTCATACACAAACGCCACACACACACACACACACACGCACACGCACGCACGCACGCACACGCACGCACGCACACACACACACACACACACACACACACACACACACACACACACCACACACACACACACACACACACACACACACACACACACACACACACACACACACACACACACACACACACACACACACACACTCTTTTGCTTTCACAGCGTCAAAGTATTCACAGGGATACTCAACAAAAAAACGAGGAACATATCTATCAAAAACTGCCATGGGTAGCACACCAGGGACTACACACACACACAGAGAGACACACACACACACACACACACACACATACACACACACACACACACACACTCACACACACACACACACACACACACACACACACCACACACACACACACACACACACACACACACACACACAGACACACACACACACACACACACACACACACACACACACACATACTACTCTCAGCCCCGGGTCACCTTGAGATAGCTGGCCATGGATTTTGAATGATGCTGTATCTGTTGTTCTAAAGCATTGCAGTGGAAGTCAGCTAACATGTTGGCATATTGTTTGGGTTCTAGGGTTTTAACAGGGTGGGAGGGGTCGGACATTTAGTTCACCATCATCTTGGTTCGTCCAAGGGGTTGCAGAGTGGGGAAGGGGGGTCGCATCTACTCAAATGGCATTCAGTTGAAGGACAGCTTCGCAGTATCCACCTTTCCTTTTATCTAACCCCTGGGGAGTCACTACAGCTCCCGGTACAAAGTGATCATGACCGATGATGACGTAGCCGAATCAGTTTACTATCCCCTTACAGTTCAGTGTCTTAGTACAGTAGTACAGTGATGAGCTGTAAAAGTGGGTCACGTCCCAGCCGAGGAGCTACGTGTAGCGTAGCACATGGCAGATAAGACGGGCTGCAGCATTCAGTCCAAAGGACCCATCCCGGGCTGGACCGATGCAAAATTGTGTTTTTTGAATTTCCAAGTCCAAAAAACACATGGAAAAATACAGACCCAATAAATGTTATTTTTTCCATTAAAACAATACGATTATATTATTATTTTTTGGTCACGCTACAAATATGAATCGGGATTCATTCTCCGTGCTCTATCTTGCATCCGGCGCAATTGACTTAATCACTGGCGCATGTGTCGTTGCTAGTTTGCAACTGGCGCAGAGCGTTCTTTTCCCTCCTGCTCCACGTGTCGGTAAATTAGGGAATGATCTTGCGCCCAAAGGGGCGCTCGGCGAAAGGAGGAGGCGTGTTCTGGCGCAAACGTTCCCTGGTGCTATTTTGACGTTTCAGAAACCACTTGCGCCATAAACCAGGAAATACCTGGTTTAAAGTCAGTGGCGCGTTGTTCAGATGCTATTTTAAGGGCGCATGCATAATGTTGCTTGTGCACCTCGCGCATACACTTTGCTTCTCTCATCTACCTAGCCACACATTCTTGGTAAATTATTTGGGAAAGAACAGCTGATACAGTGGTAATAAGTTGCAATGCATCTGCAAACACCGTACAGCATATTTTCTTGACACAGACATCGTGTACATGCCCATAACTTTTAGGATTGATGAGTATTTGATTGTGAGAAAACATTGTTTTACCGTGAGTGAGTGTTAAAAAGAACGAATGAATGCGGGCACGCGTGTGTGTATGTGTAACACTTGTGTGTGCTTCCATCTGTTTAAACACACGCAAACTAAACACGTAATGCATGATACAGTCCATAGCAATGTAGGCTATATAACTAGCAACAAGCGACATCGCCGAAGAACCGCCCACAAAACTACTTGCGCTTGGCGCTTCTCACTTGCATTTCAGACCGTTAAAATAGGGCCCTCCATGTGCTTTGGGCTCTAGAAATATAAATCACGGGTTTGTGCGGCTTTCGCTCTGAGTTTGAAACTATTGCAGAGGGACGTGACGTTTGGCCTCCCCAAGGATTTGAGCCGTGTTGACAGGTTTAGCCTGGAGGTTGCTGATCAGTACGGCAAATGTAAAACCATGGTTCCTTTCTCCTCCTGGAAACTACTGAGGAAACAGCTTCTGATTCATTCTTGGTCTGTAAACAAAGACCTTTTAGAAATCTTTTCTTGAGGAATGACTGATTTAAAGAGAAATCAAATCGGTGCATATATGGAAAATGAAATAATGCAAGGATTTAGTCACAGCTTTTGGCATTTGGAGAGAAAGAAAAATTAGTAGTTGATGACTGAAAATAATGTTTTTAGAAAATGCCCTTTTCAAAAGATTAATCACACCCTGAATGTGGATTTCTTGCCGTTTCGCTGCCTTGCACGTTTCCTTCAAGGTGCACCTGTTTGTTCCACGTGTTTCATAATGGTTGAAGATTGCTTTATTGATTCCAAGCTCTTAAGAGTCCTCTGGTCTTTTTCACAAGGCACCACCCTGAGTATTAATGACTTGTATATATGCTAAAAACAAAATTGTTATAACCTGTGCAAGATCCATGTTCCCAAAGGGAGCATTATTTTGAAAATTCACTTACCCAAAAACTCGGAAAAAGACACACACATACACACATACAAAATCACTGGCTATTTATATCGACTGCCCTTGGTTGAATGATCAAGTCGGTTTGGTCAGTTCCAAATTCCAATCCCCTAACAAAGACAGATAAATGTGTTGATTGGAAAAGAGGCAGAGCATCGCTAGAGTGCTCGGTGAATTTAGAACAAACGACAACAGACACGCATCATGGGTAAATTTAAAACTGTTGCATAACGGTGTAAACACTCTTTACACGATTTGTTGATTTGCAGACAAATTCAATCTTTCCCCAGGCAGAACGTTGTACAAAATGTAGTTGCATATATTTATATTCTAAGAGCTCACATTTGTACATATAAATATATATACACACATAATTCTAAGAGCTGTGGCTGTAACATAATTCATTATAACATTCCCTGGAGTTTGGTTCCAGTGCGGCGAAAGACGTGTCTCTTCCTCTGCATTATACGGGCCACGTTTGATCACGGCTAAATAGTGTGTTTTATTAAGCTCCTCTTTTTCCACACTAATCGAATCCCTGCCCTCCCCTGGCTCATATCTACCAGAGAAGGATCCTTCTGTCAGGGATGGGGAGCGAGAGAGAGGAGGAAAATTGAGACTGAGAGTTGAAGTAATACAGAGAGAGAGACAGAGAGAGTGCGAGTGAGAGAGAGAGAGAGAGAGGGCAAAACAAATAAATGGAGGGCAAAAAAAGAGAAAGAGAGGGAATAAGAGAGAGAGGGGAAAAGAATGAAAGACAACCATAGAAATACAGAGATCAGAGAATGGGAACTGAGGGATATGGTGGCTGGAGAGCGAAAGAGAGAGAATAAGATATATATAGAGCATAGGAGACAGAGGAGAGCAGTGGCTGACAGCTCTAATTCTATATCCTGGTACGCCGGCGGTTGTAATTGATTTACATTGGGCTGCGTGTCACCTTGGCTGATCCAGGACTCTGTCGGAGCACTGAAGTGTACAGTGGAAGATACAGAAGAAGAAGAAGAAGAAGAAGAAGAAGAAGAAGAAGAAGAAGAAGAAGAAGAAGAAGAAGAAGAAGAAGAAGAAGAAGAAGAAGAAGAAGAAGAAGGAGAGAGAGAGAGAGAGAGAGAGAGAGAGAGAGAGAGAGAGAGAGAGAGAGAGAGAGAGAGAGAGAGAAGAGAGAGAGAGAGAGAGAAGAGAGAGAAGAGAGAGAGAGAGAGAGAGAGAGAGAGAGAGAGAGAGAGAAACAGAGACAGAGATAAAGATTCATCATTAATGCAGGATCCTCTCTCCTGTGGGGAACTTTACTAGCCCCAACTTGTAATCTGACACTCTCTCTATTAAATCATGTAAGGGTGATACTCATATGTATATGAACATCCAATGTGTACATTCACATTTAGTTATTTAACACATATTCTCCAAAGCCAGAGGGTGAGGTTGAGAACGATCAAAATATTGGATTGAATTAAGTGCTTCACAGCCAAGTTTCTGAAAAACGTGTTTCTTTTAACATTAGTGCACAATCGTTACATCTCAAGATATGAAGTGCAGTCTAGGTCAAACATCGTAAACCTGAGCGTCTGCCGAGTCAGTGATTTTTAGATAAAGTATATTTCTCCAGAATAAAAGGCAGAGTCTGATTAAGAAATCAGTTTTGAACAAATGGGTAACAGACTGCTGAAACAAGAGGAGTGCTGTATCAAAAATGAACATGATCTAAGACAAATAAAGAGAGACGTTTTAATACATTTCACAAGGCAGTGATCGAATCAGTGTGGCCTGCGAAACAAATGGCTTTTTAAACATAAGCGAGGAAAATAAGAATTTGATATATTATCGTGTCCCCCAAGTCTCAATTAAAAGCAATTTCAGAGATCCAACGTTTTGAAAATCGCTCTTTGTGGATTTAATTAAGAAGAAACAGATAACACTGATAAATGTATTTTGTAATATGTTTCTAACCTCAGGGAAACAAACGCAAATCAAATCTTCTGACTGGGAGCAGAAATATTGAGCTATGGCATAACCCTTCCACACACTTCCACAAAATATTATTAATAACAAAGCATTTCATTTATATTGCTTTTTTTGACACTCAAAGACACTTTCCAAAGGCCAAATAAGAAGAAAAATACAAAATAATTGCATGCAAAGGAATAGGCAGATAAGAAGGACAGAGAGGAGGAGGAAAGTGACATGTTAAAGGCACATTTGAAAAAGGATGTGTTTTGAGTGATATATAAAAAAAAAATCATAAATCAAGTATTAATAAAGAAGAAATATGTATCTCTTTGACAGGACAAGGCATTGCACACCCAGGCTACAACAGCCACACTGGGTAAGAAGACCTTGCACCCTCACACCTTGTTTTATACTGTCGACGTGGCCCATAACGACAACAACCCATCGTCCCCACCGTCCCCACCGTCCAATTTCATGAGCAGGACCTACTAACTATGAATTCCATGCACCCCCTCGCTACCCCCCCTCTGCTCCTCCTGTGTAGCGTGGACGGCTTTTCATCACCTATCGCACAACACAAACCCACGCCTCACCGCGCATCATGTGTCATGGGATGCCCAAGGCTAGTTAGCATTGAGCTACGCTAGGCGCTCCACAACGGGAGTAGAAAGCAACACACAACAAGGCTCTTTGGAATAGAAGGGCCGAGAGCCTTATTTCAGTCCTGACTCATATCAAAACCAAAGTGATGTTCTCCCCTCCTTTGCTCTCCCCGGAAGGGCAAATATATTAGTGTTTCGTATCAATCAGCGATCGGTCATACCACCATGTGCATTTATGAGTTTCTTATCTTTTATATGATATAGCGTAAGATTTACTAAAACTATTTGCCAGAACTCAGGTCTGCAAAAACAGTAAAGTTCAATCCAAAAACATAGTCTAAATACACAACACAGACAGACCCATGCAAAAAGCCATCAGTGACACATGACAGATAATACACCAATCCCACAGTCCATGCAGGAATGGGAAAGGAGGGTTAAGGCTTAAGGCGTTGGATTCTCATACAAAGCTCCCTGGTTTGAACTCCAATGTTCTACATGTCGGATCCCTGAGCAAGATGTCTTAATGCTACACTGCTCCTTAATGATCTGCATCTATCAAAGTCAATTATACTGAAACGGAAATAGCTTAACTACTGGCTGGTGAAGGGCCACTACCGAGGCCTGGTTGACTTGTAGTGGAAGAACGCCTACGCACATGAACACACAACGATTCAGTCCGATGATTAAGGACAATGATTCACTCAGCTGTTGTTCTGCTCCTCTGAACCCTACTCTCTACCTGGATGAAACATTGCCATGATGTCTCACTGACTACGATTTCAGAGAGAGAGAGAGAGAGCGCAAAACAGAGCACGATTAAACGAAAAAATGCCCTCTCTTTCGGCTCCCTCCATCCCATGTTTCTCCGGTATTGAGAGGGTTGCATTTGTGATCAGGCAAGATGGATTTTCTGAATCATCAGAGAAGAGATGCAATGATTGGTTGGTCTTAACTCTAAATTGGCCCATACAGAGGAGGCAGGCGCAGTCAACCAGAAAAGATGTTCTCATAGAGCATTTCAATCATAGCTGACAGCTATGGTATTTCTTACAAATAACACTCAAATAATAGCTCTTAAATCGTACCTGCAGAACCTTTTTCAAGGGCATCGAAAAAACTTTTATTATCTAACCAGGCCATTAAAGTGTCGTGAGGCAAGGGGACTCCCGAGTCGGACCAAAGGTACTGGTACTAGGACAGAGGTATTGGGTTCAATCCCCAATGTCCGCAGGCTAACCTGTAGGCCACCTTGAGAAAGCTGACCTTTAACTCCTACCTACTCCTTAATGAGCTGTGTGTGAATGAGATACTAGTCATTTAGGGAAAAAGTGTCAGCTAAATGACTTAGAAACTGTACGCATGAACTATCCGAGGAAATATTTGAACAATTATTCACTTTTTGGTAAAAAAAAGAAAGAAAAATTGATTGATGTGCAATCAAGCAATGTCTACTCTCATGATATAACGTTTTGTACTTCCACATTTAATAAAGCGCCTTGGGCCACTTAAATTCAGCAAAGCTCCGGATGAATTAGTTTTATTTTTTATAGAGGTGGCCTGCATGTGCCCGTTGAATATGCAAAAACGGAAAATGATTCCCTCTCTTCACACATTTTTCCTCATTACTGTAAGAGCATGAAGTCATCTCGCCCGCTCGGATGGTATAAAGGTACAAGTTGACCGATTTGAATAGAGCCCGAGAGGAAAAAACACGCCGTTCTACAATACCTCCATGTGCTGTGCAGGCTTCTATTGTCTGCTTGTATAAATCACATTAGAACCCTATGGGAGTAACCTTCCACTGTCTTCCCCTTGAATCAGACCCATTCCATTAAATGGCTTTTTCACCCCAGCGGAGCCAATTTGTTTCGCAAAATAGATGCTAGTGTCGGAGACAGAATATTTCTTAAATGTGTTGTTTTATTTGGTAAATGAGCGTGTGATTAATGAATCGTAAGTGCGCTCACATCTGTGGGCTCAGGAACAATGTGGGGAACAGGGGAAGGGTGGAAGGTAAATGCGAGCCGTGCTTGGAGGCCATATCGACAATAAGGCGCAGTCAGCCATATGATTCTTCTGGCTCCTCTATAAATACACCATAGATCACATCATTAAATGATTATCTGTTCGTCGTTTTTTTTTAAGTTTGATGAAGATCTACGTTAAAATGACTTTTCAAACAGGGTCTTGTGGTTTGGTGATGTGCATCTTCGTCTGCTGAGCAGGGGTTTGATGTGTAACCATATTTAATGGCACAGTTACTTTCAACTTTTGCATAATATAAATACTGTTGTATGCGATTTTACATACAAGTTTTAGTCTATCCATGCAGAGCCCTTTATTGAACCACACTATTCAGCTAATACCATAGTTATGCAGGAGAGCCGCAGTGGAGCTGAAACAGAGACAGAAACACAAAAGGAAAGTCAACATGAATGGATGAGGACTGTAGCGAAATGCTGGACAACGTTAGCATGACTGTAGTGGGAGGGCCATTACACAACTGAGAACAGATGTCGCAGACGTCGCCATCATGCCAAGGGTCAGGAAACCGCAGTGGAGAAAAAAGGTTGAATATTTTTTCTGTTTGAAATTGAAGTTGACCGAGGGCTAATGGCTAATTTCCTGGTAACGTACCGTCCATGGAGAACACACCGCTCTCTCCACTGGGTTGACTAGCGATCCATCACATTGTTTTAGCTCCAGGTATCTCTTCAGCTTGGGGCAAAAGGATGTTCTATATTTCCCTGTGGACAGGGCGCTCCGTATGCCCGCGTGTTGCCTCCTGGCTGTTGGGAATCAGGGGGCTAACTAGCACTGTGTGCAACTTCAAGCTAGTGCCCTGCTGTGTAGTGTTCTAGGGTGGTTAGTGTGTACGACTAATTAATTGAGACGAAATTCATGCATTTTCACATACTATTTCATCATCATCTTTTTATCCAATTAAGCATGCCATTAACGAGCAGGCATCATTTAGGCTTACTCGGCTGAGCATTTCATGCCAAACCGGAAATGAACACAGTCCACAATGTCGATAGGTGCAACACTCTAGAGTCTAGAGTGTTCTGCGTGATAGCATAAAATTCTGCGTAATAGCACATTGACTGGCTCTGCAACAGATCAATTGCCTGCGCAAGGGGTTTCAGGACTTTGGTATATTTTTCGATGTACTCCATCTCTGCATCCTTAAATAATGGCAGATTTAATTTTTTCATGAGATCAGGGAGTGTCTTGCGGTTGCTGCAGAGCTGATGAAAGCTGTCAAAGAGAGAGTTCCAACATGTCGCACAAGGTGTAATCAACCAGAATTTTAGCCACAGACAGACAGAGACAGAGATTTCGTGCTTTATAGATAGATAGATAGATGTCATCACAATGTTTGACAGAAAGTATTTTACAGTATTTTGAAAATACAAAAATACACAACACTGAAGTATTTTGATACAAAATACGAAGGCATCATCATTACAAAATATTTTTGTATTTGAAGTACGTATTTTAAATACATGTATTAGAAATACTTTCCATCCCTTGCTTGGAGTGCATGGAGACACAACTTAAAGCTGAATGCTAAAGGCTTTGTGTGTTTTACACATGCAAAGGAATGAGTTTTCAGGAACTTGCATAAAGATCAAAAACATAAAACCAATATAGAAAATGCATTTTCTTACTAGATGGAAAGAATAGGGGGACAGATAGAATTGTTACATAAATGCTTCCTCCGAAGGTATGAATGCATCCAAAAAGCCTGCAGGTTGCAGGTCAATACTTTATGGGAAGTTGACTCAAATGTGTTCTCAGGAGACAAGAGGTCTCTGACATCTTTCTAGCATCAGTTTTCATTTTTATTTTCACATTTTCATTTCATAATAATGTGGAACTGCAGATCTGGAAGGAATTCTGGTTTGATATTATTCATTGGAATCAAAACAAAAGACGAAAATAAATGGAGAACGGATAGTTTCTGTTGGCCCAATAATGTATCTCCACTTGGCTCCCCCAGGCGGGCTCACTGTTCAGCTATGCTCCTCTGCCTTTAGGGTGAATAGTATTAGAAACATAATTAATATGGAAATACCCTTTTCTCCAATGTTGCCTCTCACTGAACATCTAGCCTCAGTTAAACTACTGTGATAAATTGATAACAGAACCTTATTGATTTTCTATTTCTCCCTGCCAACTCGATTTAATAAGCCGCCTCAAATAAACCCTTAATAACATCGCATTTCCTGACTTCTTGGTGGCTTGGTTGGATCCACTTTAATCAAATATGTTTTTGAATATCAAATCATACTTTTCTTTATTAAAAATGATATTTGCTGAAAAAAACATGCAACACAGAAGAGAAACCACTTTTGGTGTGAGGATATTTATACAGTATGTATTATGAAATACAGACTCTCCTGTCTACCATACCGATGTAAAGTTAGGTGGTGAAACATTCTCAAATCTTTGTGGATAACATTTGAAACTCAATAGAAATGCTAGGCTGAGAAACAGAATGCAGAACTAAAAATAATGAATCGTGTAACGATGGTTTCCAAGGATTCTAGAACTTGGCGATGGACGCTGATGACAGCAACCCGCAAGCATTGTGTGTGATTGGTCAGAAATTGAAGGTAGCCTTGATTTTTATTTTGACGCAATCTGATCGGTTTTCTCGTCTCCATAGAGACCCCACCCCCACCTCTAAATGAATTGACAGTTCAATGATCAGTTAACGAGTTGTAAAAGTTTGACTGAAAATAACTTCTTCGGTCTCGGCCAGCCAAAAGAAATTTGACTCCACGGATTCTCTAATGACATAATGGCCTTCCGTCTATCTTCCTCTGACATTCTATTACCTTGGCAATATGGTGAGGGATGAATCTCTTAATTGGCACATTGGAACAAAAGAGTGAGTTTGATGGGTGGGTCATTGATGCTATGCTGAGGCAGCAACATAACTGCAAACTTTATGTTCAGAGAGGCAGAAAGAGGCTATTGGCGGGCTGGCTGATGTCACTCCTTGAAGTTGCTTTGGATGTTTGATGCCAAACATTCTTTTTTTTTTCAACCTGGTTATCCTCCCACAAATGGTTTTACGCCATACGAAGGTACACCACAGTCACACACACGCAAAACACATGGATATTAAACACAAACCCTGTTTCACAACTTTCTCCTCTTTGTACATAGGTCCACCACTTCAATGAGGGATTAAAAGCAACAAACAAAACAAAAACAAAAATAACATACAGGAAGCAGAGTGCAGGAAAGACAAAAGTATAAAGCAAACCAAGTGACATTTAACCTGTCGAGGTGCAAGGGCTTGTAATTGGCAAATCTGAATTTTAACAGAGAAAGCAATTACTAGAAATAAACTCCTGACCTTTTCAAGGTGACTGGAAATAACCCCAAAAAATATTCCCTTTAAATAATCACTATTTTTGCATATCCTGTTTACATGTGTATGAAGGGAACATCTTTGTCCTATCGGCTTATCAACAGAACAGTTTTTTTCTTCCAAACTGATTCATCAGCTGTCCTATTGACTTCCTGTCGAAAAGTTCCCAGAGTCCTCTCTGTTTATACATGGAACCTGCACTGTTAATTGTGCTGATGACCCTGAGTCTTCACAATAACAGCGCAGCAAGAAAGCTCCCTCTATCATTTAGGTCATGTGATGCACTTCCTGTCTGCCGTCTGTTTTCCTTAACACAGCTGGTTGGTTGTGGAAGCACACTTCCTGTTGCAATTGTGTGTATATATGTGTGTGTGTGTGTGTGTGTGTGTGTGTGTGTGTGTGTGTGTGTGTGTGTGTGTGTGTGTGTGTGTGTGTGTGTGTGTGTGTGTGTGTGTTTGTTTGAGTACATACATGTCAACATGTGCCCTATGTGAAACAAGAAGGAATTCAAACAAGGCTTGATTTGGATAGGACGGTCTGCTTAATGTGTTGCCCATTCATCAATTCATTACATAGACAATTAAATAGGGATGTAGCCTCTGTGACATCACCGTTTAGAGGTTGTTGATTTGCGTTCTACAAATGGCCCCATTGCTGAGATCTTTGCAACTATCCATATTCTGCACATTAGTGTAAGAATTGAAAGGCCACATAAAAACTTTGGTCCAAACTCATTAATATTCAATCCTGAACACATTTTTAATGAAATATCCCTGTCAAAACAGGGCCTCTAAAAATACATATGGAAATGAACTTACACTGAGATTCAAACCAAACAATGAAACAATGTTTTGGCTTCTTATTATGAGAATGAGGTCACATTTTCCCCGCTGGCTTAGAATGTTGACAGGCCTTTTTGCGCCAAACCACTGCGAGCCACCTGAAGGCCGTTAGATGAACTACCTCTTAGTTCCTCACACCAGGCCTTCACGTACAGGCGGTCATGGCTGCCTCTTGATGCAGACACACATTTACCCACCAGGGCTGGCCAGAACCACCTCGTTCAGATCTAAACATGAGGTGACATTGTTTTATGTTTGTTTGTAAGCACTTTGGGTCAACTCAGTTGTTTTTAAATGTGCTATAGAAATAAAGTTGACTTGACTTGACTTGACAGGCCAATAAAAGGTGGGGACCACTGAGTTATAACTTAGAGTTGTATTTCTCATGGATCCCTCTGCACTTAGCAAGAGGATCGCCTGGCGTTTGAACCGGCATCCCCTGCAGGTGCCAGAGAAACATCGGTAAAGCGACAAAAGTGATGAAACACAGACAAAAGAATGTTTTGATGACCTTGCAGACAGAGAGTCGTTCTCTGTCTACAAGAATCTCGTTTTCATTCAATCTCAGTTTCGGTGCGTGAGTCCGTTCTCTGGATCATAGATGAGGAGAAACATAACGCGAAGACAAATGATCCAGTGATTGGTTGCCTTGTGGTGTCGTAGGATAAGAAAGCATCATGAGAAACGCAAAGGTTGACATTGGCATAGCACTGTTTAGAGAGGGGTCTGGGAGGATTGATGTTGAAGGAGATTGATGGATTGTCACTCAGACTCTCGAGAAACCAGAATGCATAATCTGCTGATGCAGGAGGTAAATCAAAGAAATTTGAAAATTATGCAACACTACCCTTTCATGAAACAATAACACCCTCTCCACAGCCTCTGAATATATTTATCTATATTTTATGATATTAATATAATGTGTGTGATTTGAGCAGTAACTTAAGTGAAGAATATAGAATACTTCATCTAAATTTTGATTCGAAACACTGAATATATATATATGAGGCAGAATGGCTGGTTGGAAGGTTCGGTGCAAAGTTATTGGGAGATGGGTGTTGGTGAATGTATGGAGATGGGTGTTGACAATGTATGTGGAGATGGGTGTGGTGTTAATGTATGGAGATGGGTGGTATTGAATGTTTTGGGAATCAGGCGGTTTTGATTATATTGGAAGACGGATGGTGTTGATGTTTTTGAGATGGGTGAGGGTTGTTCATTTATTGGGAGATTGATAGGTGGTATTGTTTGTATTGGGAGCTGGTTGGGTGCTGTTGAATATATTGGGAGATGAGTAGTCTCACAAATCATGTTGCTGGAGGCAGAAATCTAAGCATGTAATGGCTACAGCACACACAAACTCAGCCAGAAGTTAACTGTCAAAAAACCTCTTCACATCAACACGGTGTAGACTGGCCACTGTATAAGAAACAAGTTAGTAATCCCGCCCCTTGGAGTTTTTGGTTTCCAAACCCAGGCTCTATGACGTCCCACCGAAAGCACTGGGGCCGCTGCTGCAGAATGCATCACCTCTTGGTTCTATTTCAGCAGAACGTTCTCCTTAATCCCATCCCTTAAAACCTGCAGACCGTGTCCATGGTTGAAGTGCTCCTCCTTGTGAGGGTCCTTGATAAGGGCCAGAGAAACATTCCTAAAGCACATTAGATGAGATTAAGTGCATGCATTCACACACATGTATATATATGGTTCTCCTGATTGTTTCTATGTTAATATGAGATATTGCTCTCCGGAACATTTTCCTATTCAACGGCCTTTATACTGTTTTACTAACATGGCCAACCAAACTGGCTTTGTTGTTTATGTTGTTTATTTGGGCAAGAACTTGGAACTCTTGAATTAGTAGAAAAGTAACAAAAGATGACTGGAAATTTAAAGAAACTAGAGAGAATATTGCAATTTAAATGTTTACTTTTCAAGGCCGATAAAGGTCTACTTGAATGGAGTTAAATTAAAGAGAGAGAGGAGAGACATCAGTCTTGTGTCAGAGAAGCGTTATTTTAATCACTTCCCTGAGCAACTCCAAAAGCTCAACACACTCTCATCCTCCAGGACTGAGGCAAACTACTCCCCAAGGGCATTCTGGGAAATCCTCAAACGCCACAATGCACACAGCACCAATTAAAGTATAAAACTTGATTAATCTTTCTGAAATTATTCATCATTCATTATTTTACTCAGAGCTCTGGCTTTCATGGAAATTACCATATTATGGAAAATCAACCACATATAATTATATACTAACACAAACACACACACACACACACACACACACACACACACACACACACACACACACACACACACACACACACACACACACACACACACACACACACACACACACACACACACACACACACACACACACACACACATATATACACACACATATATACACACACACAAACACACATCCAGAAGAGAGGTAATGGATGTTCTATCAGGTTTGGTCGAATGGAAGGAAATAAAAACAGGTTGCCGGCTGGTAGCTGGTTTCCATCTCATACCCCGACCCCCCCCCGACAGACGCCTCCACCCCAGCTCCATCAGGTCACTGATGTGACACAGAGATGTGGTCGTCGGGGTGGGGGGGTGGGGGGGGGGGAGCCCTTTAAGTACAGGCTCCCTATTAGCCTGTGAGGCTGACAGGAAAGCTACGCCACGCCACAGGGTTTTTTCTCGCTCCGACGTTAACAGTTGAGTGACACGGGGAGCAAAACAAGGTTCACGCGCTTGACAGATCCAATTAATGTGACTAACGCAAACACGGTGGGGTTCTCTCTCTTTGTCGGGCTTAAATATACAGTCTGCAACGTCACTGTGTGACGCTAGGGATCACGCCATCACCAGTCTCTCTTTTTTCTTCGGTCAGGGTCAGTCTTGAGTTCCTAAGGAGATATACATCTGAGGATGTTACCATGGAGATGTTTTTCGGCGACATTATGGTGTTGTCAGAGGTGTGTGTGTGTGTGTGTGTGTGTGAGGGGGTGTTTTCTTGTGTGGGTGTAGGGTGCTTTCCCATCCCTTCCTGTCCGTAGAGGAAGAATGAAAGGAAATTACCTCAAAGAAGTGTGAGAGAGCTTGGCCTTCTTCTGAGATGGATGGGAACGTTGCAAGTATATCAAATACGAACAAATACATGGCACTCTAATGCTGCAGCAATAACTGGAAAAATATTATCTTGGAATTACGAATACAAGTTCTGGGGAATAAATTGTTATCACATCTTTGATAAGTGAACAATGTCAACTCCAGCTTGTTCTGGGTAGTTTTACTTTATGGACAGTAATGAATTGTTATTTTCATCATAGGTCATTTCTGCTTGATATTCATATAACTATTAGGATGTCATGAATGAAGAACACAATACAACACAATGCAATACAGCCTTGGATTTAAAAACAAGGTTAAGGGGGTTCTGCTACGATTCACACATCGGCCACCCCCATGCAAAGACTTGCATGCACTCATGGTATTTTAAGTGTCCACCAAAGGCATATGTTAGTTGGAACATGTTCGATGCAGTGGTGTACTCTGCCAAGGTTCACTGCAGACTCCTTTGACTAAGCCTAGGGCTGGCAGTGATATGTTTCATTGTCTCCAATGCTGGTTTGGTCACTGTATTATGTCCTTCCTATCTATAGCACTATGCTAGTCCTTATATCCCGTGGCCTGTGGTAGGTTTGCGTGGAACATAGCGTTGAGATGGTAACACAATGTTTCTCTATGTCAGAATCATGTGTGAAAATTATTGTAATTATCTTTTGTAGCCTTTTCCCCATTGGATAACTAAATAAATCGGACCCCTTAAAACAATATTAAAGAGCAAAAAGATAGAAGATTACATCATATTGAAGTAAATGTTATTACTTGATTAAACGCAGGTGCAAACACACACACACACACACGCACACACACGCACACACACCACACACACACACACACACACACACACACACACACACACACACACACACACACACACACACAACACACACACACACACAACACACACACACACACACACACACACACACACACACGCACACGCTCTCTGGGCTTGGTTACTCTTCTACCATAGTCTTTAATCAAGAGTAATGTAAAGAAACCTCCTGTATGAACCAGACATTAATCAGCATGGAGCGAGTTCGTCACTATACATCAAACCCGCCCCCGCTGGCCCAGTCTGCCTGTTCCCTGTATGAAATGTCAAGCTTTTTAAAATGTAATATTACATCGCTGCCCATCTCTCCCCTACACACCCCCCCTCCTCCATCCCTCACACTCACACACCACATCTCTGCTCTTATAAAACAGCATGACAAACCCTAAGTGAAACAGTCGTTCCATTGTTTTCTCTCCTTGTTATTTCCCACTCCATTATTGGGCGAAAGAAGCATCAAGGGAATAATGTGGTTCAAAACGCCCGTACGTACGAGTGTAAAGAAAGTGCTCTCTAAAAGAATATATGTGCCGTATGCATTTAGAAAGCACTTTCTTTACACTCTGCGTGATCTCATTACTTGCAAGGGATATGTTTTCAACTTCTGACGAGAAGTTTGAGACATTTCATTTGTTTCTGAAATTGTACAGAGAAGAGTTGACAAAAAAATATGCCGCCATAGGAAAAGAAGACATGTTTGAAGCAATATGTGGGTTCACAGGGGCGACATCCATTAAATGTGAATAATGGTATGGCAAACCACTATGGTGAAGAGCTCAGAACAGAAGGGTTGGCCTTAGGGTTGGTTGCACATGGGGTGGTTGCACATTTCAATCAGAAACATTACTCTGATTGAATTACTGAGCTATAATAAGGACTTAATTATAAAGTCATTGAATGAAACAGATGAATTTGTGTGTGCTGTGATGTGCTGGCCCATCTGGAGAGGATATCCCTGTGTTAAGTATTCAACATTTTCCCCACTGAGTACACAAACACACAACTCCAAGGCAAACAAACACACAAACCAACTAACTTGTTATCCCAGCGGGGGTTTTGGCTTGCTCCGTCTACGAATTCAAACTCAATTTGACCACTAATGTCCGTTCCCTCTATCCTGCATCAGCCTGCCCTCCACTCCACTGTTGGCATGGCAACAAAGGACAGGGACACAGCGACGGCTAAGAAAATAGTCTTTCTAATTGAATTGCGTTCTGCTGCTGGTTCTGCTTCCGTCGGACAGGTCTTGGAAGACTTCCTATTGCTTTAGCAGCGTTTGCTCTGTCTGGGACCGCTGTTAAGACGAGTGTCGTGTCAGCAGACGTCTGCAGGCCCAGCAGATGAATGCTAAAACAAGAGTAAAGTATAAAGACAATCACAAAATAGAAAGTGTTTTAGGAGATGTTGGCAGTTTGGGCCCTACCATTTGTTTATGAGCGCTATTATGGCTCTCACTCGTACAACACAGCTGTGCCATTTACAATCCCATAACAAACGGAACGCATTTATAGAGTGCTTTTCAGAACAAATCGAAAACATTTGCAATTCTTGCCTCACATTCACCCATTCATACATACATTCATAGGCTCATTCGAAGGTGGGAGGATGAGGTGCCCAGCTCTGGGACAACTCGGCTCTCAGTTAGAAAGAGCAAGGGACCGAACCAGCAACCTTTACTGAGCCACTGCCGCCCATAATGGCACCATTAATGCCGCCACCTTAGTATGGACCTCATCAGGAAGCCTTTCAAAGGTCGATCCGCAAGGTCAGATGTAATTACTGAACATTTATAATTATAATAACAGAGGTTGACCATTCGGATGACTGTTGTCGGGGGGGTTTAGGGTTAAGTACTGTACCGGTACATCTCCACCTTACCCGTCATAGTTTCATAATGACCTCATGCTTGGACGTGAGGGGCAGAGAGAGAGAGAACCAGAGGCTCGAGTTACTTTTCATTTGTCAAATGTGCGCAAATCAGTGAAGAAAAAACTTGAGCGTGTCTTTACACACACACACACACACACACACACACACACACACACACACACACACACACACACACACACACACACACCACACACACACACACACAACACACACACACACACACACACACACATCTTGGGATACTTCCAATGAGGTCATGAGCTCCTCATCCCTCTTTTCCTCTGACCCCATGTCACTAAGGGGGGATGGGGACGGGTGGGGGGCTCTGATCTATCAGAGGTCAGAGCTGTTACAAGGGTACATAATATCAGAGGACACATCTGGAGCGACCGCGAGACCAATCAGAATGGCGGTGGCGACTCGCTACCGGGCTACCGAAGCAGTGATGGATCACACACACACACACACACACACACAAACACACACACACGCTCTCATCAACACACACATGCTCACACTAACATATACATACTTGTGATCACATCACACGCAAACACACATACACATGCTCTCACCAACACAAACATGCTCACACTAACACTACATACATGTGATCATATCACACACACAGACACACACACGGATACATGCATCACAAACAAAAAACATCCCCCCCAACACACATACACATATACACATACACACATATACAATCACAATGTAGCACACAAGCTTGAAAAGGTGGTCATCGTCCTTTTTTCAAAGTGTGTTTTTTCTTATTTCATCCATTCACATCCAAGTTCTTTGGTGAGTCTGCATTGGTCAACCACTGTGGCCAACGTTTCGCTGCCATTAATCAGTTTCAATCAATCCTGATTGGGTTGTGTTGGGGATATTCCTCATGGCACGATGTATATCGATGGGCGGGATCATGGTGAAAAGTGAAAAAGAAGTATCTCGAGATGTACATGCTTAATCGTGGGCTTTGCAGAATAAACCAATCTGGTGGTGGACGACAGGGACATTTTAATCAGTATTTGTTCTGGTGTTGGCAACTCTGTGGGTCTGGCTGTTTGAACAGATCTATCAGCGCACTGACAGACTCTGTATCCACAAAGCCATGAATTAAAATGCTTGCACTTGCTGTTGTGGATAGGTCAGGCCAAGCCCTGACTCAGCAATACTATTCTGGCAAACTGCACCTTTTCCCAGACGTACAACTGTGCTTTACCTGCAAACTCTTTTGCTAGTGCTGAGGTTTAGCTTATGTAGAAAAGTACGACTGGTTGTGTTTATGGAGAGAGCGAGAGAGAGAGAGAGAGAGAGAGAGAGAGAGAGAGAGAGAGAGAGAGAGAGAGAGAGAGAGAGAGAGAGAGAGAGAGAGAGAGAGAGAGAGGGGGAGGGGGAGGGAGGGAGAGAGAGAGAGTCCTGTGCACTTGTATCTTAATGTATGTCTGCATGTTTGTGTGTGGGTTCTTGCAACTAAATCTAAAAGTTAATAAACTAACCCCTAGGCTCCTCCATCCGGGAGATGACCGAATGATCAGTGAGGAAGAGAAGGAAAACAGCAGTATACACCAAGAGTAACATGGATGACATCACGGCCTCCCCCCTTCCCTCCCGCCCCCGGCCCCAGCCTCTCTCTCATCAGCACTCCTCTCATGGAGACGTTCTTAAGAGGAGAGAGACTGAACTGAACTCCTTCACCAAAGCTTGGTATGACGTCCCTCCTTCCTTTGAATATAAAAATACATCCACCAGGAGCAGGGCTCGTAAAACGCCCTACTTCGGCAGCATGTTCTGCAGCGTCCCTCCAGTCCACTAGTTTTAACACAGCTCGTAATTAGCAGAGAGAGAGAGAGAGAGAGAGAGAGAGAGAGAGAGAGAGAGAGAGAGAGAGAGAGAGAGAGAGAGAGAGAGAGAGACGAGAGAGAGAGAGAGAGAGAGAGAGAGAGAGAGAGAGAGACAGAGAAGAGAGAGAGAGAGAGAGAGAGAGAGAGAGAGAGAGAGAGAGAGGGCACATTTGTGGTTTGGTGTCGATGAAGCGTTACTTGAGCCGTATTGATGGGGCTGTAGGGGCAAGACAGAGCACACTAGGAAACACTGCCCTACAGAGAGTGAGAGCGGTAGAGTGACCAAGATGTAAAAAATAATAAGAAGAAAAGTGCTAAATATTTGAGATAACATTAGAAATTCATATTTGATGCAGCTCTATTTTTCTACTTGATTTTATTTCATATTATGTATTCATTAGGTAGTCGAACCCCTGCGTTGTCGTGAGGATTTCATTGTCAAGAGTTTGCCTCTGGTATACACTGTGCACTTGGGATGGGAAAAAAAAAAAAGAAGGATGACTTTGAAAGGGAGGAAGAGGCGGACTCACTGGTTTTTCTCCAGCTCCAGGATCAGCTGTTCCCCTTCCGCTTGTACCAGCAGCTGAAGGCTTGCAGGGTAGTCCTGGAAGACGAGAGACAGACGTGTTTACATGTGCTTCATCCATCCGGCCAGCGCGTAGGGTGGTGGGAAGACTTAGCATGACGCACACAGGCAGGATGTGGCACGGCACAATAGCGTTGGTTTTGACCAGACGTGACGTTTGATGTCGTGTTCAGTTTTGGAAAAACAAAGGCTTTATTCAACTTAAAGTGTCTTGACATTCATGACATTTTTTTCTCTGACATTCGCACCAAACATTGAAAATAAGAAGACCAAGAAGGGGATAATGAGGCACACCATTGCTTCTTTTGCAATCGATATATGCCAGTTATATAGTGTCCAGCACCAAGGCACATCAGTGGTGGCAGAACTGGGTTCAAAGGCAGCTGAACTGACCCATTAAAAAGGATAACCTGACTATATGTCTGTCCTTCCCTTCCCATGTTTAAATGAAACAAGCTGTTCGACAATCTGTGTTTAATCTAAACTCAAAGCTTTTGCTTTTGATAGTTTTTGTATAAAAACTCATGTTTGCTTCACATTAGTTTGAATACATCTTAAAAACAAAAAAGGGGCTGTGTGAGCAGTGAGTGTGAGTGAGAGTTTCAAGATCTACAGTGCCACGTTTCTTGGCACTGTAGATCTTGCTGAGCTGTTGAAAGATCTGGGAAGTTTAAGGAAGGATTTCACAGTACGTGCACAGCCTGCCTGGGAGGCACACATGCTCACACTAAAACAAACAAAAGCCTTTCAAAACAAAGACGGGTAGAGTAGGCCTGTCTGTAAATAAAACCACATGGGAGAGGATACGAAGCTTGAACAGGGGAGAGAATTAGCACAGAGGAAATCCAGGCAAACAGGAAAATAAGTCTGAATGGAAGGTGGCATTAATATTAGATTCTAGCAGGCTGAGCTCTGAAAGCAAACATATAAGCGGGAGGCTAAATAGGTGGTTGTTTGGCCAAAGAAATATTTACCCCAGATGTGAGGTGGTCCAGGGGTCTTTGCTTGGTTCCCTGTAGAATCATGGGGATTGAAGTGCTGTAGTGCTGTGGCTTAGTCTTCGCCCCGTGCCACTCAGCTTGGGAAGGACCATTCCCTGCAAAAAACAGACAAAGGCAAAATCGGTAAGGTTCATGTTAGAAATGTATCTATGATGACCATCAGGGGGGGAATCACTAGACAGAAATGTCAGTTACTTTTTTTTTTGTCCGACGTGTGGTATGACATCAATGAAGTCTGTCTGAATACTTAAGTGATCTCACGATCAGTCGAGTTTTATCAATGTACTATGGAAATAAATTAAACAAAGTTCTTCACTGTTCAATTATATCGGTAAGCCACATAATGTGTCTGTCTATACATATGAGTGCTAGCCCAACCTTCGATAGCACATAATGAAGTGTTCATGTACTATGGAAATAAATTAAACAAAGTTCTTCACTGTTCAATTATATCGGTAAGCCACATAATGTGTCTGTCTATACATATGAGTGCTAGCCCAACCTTCGATAGCACAAAATGAAGTGTTCCTTACGCCGGCCAAGAAAAAATCCGGAAAAAATAAATACAATTAATAATACATTTTTTAAAGTGTGCGGGTTAAATATTTATATAAACTCGACTTTGGGTTAAAAGTGTACTTAGTGTACACTTGTAGGATTAGGCAGTTAGACTCAAGGAGTGAGAGGAACAGTTTAACGAGACTGTAATAACGTCTTTCATAATTCATAATTCACACACACCAATAATGCACCAGACAATAAGTGGACGCAGCGGAGGGCGGGCGGGCCAGCTCCTCGGACTCGCAGAGCAGAGCATCTGTTAAAGTTTGTAGACTGTTACTGTCTCACTTGTGTGCCTTTGAGGAGACACAGTGTCCTTCAGAACATCAATTATGCATACCGGCACACTTTATGAGGAGCTAGGAATCTAGAATAGCCTCAGAGACAAAAAGAAGAAGAAAATAAATCCTCCCCTAGTTCTCATCAGGTTTGTTAGCTTGTTTTTTTTTCTCTAACAACTATCTTCGACGCGAATTTCCAATTTCGTAACCGTCATTTTCTGGCTCTTTCGCATACATCTCATCCATCTGGATGATTTGTAGGCATACGCCACGGAATATGAATTCACCTATTAGTCACTCTCACCACACGAGAATAAAATGTATGAACTGTAAGGAACAAACTCTGTTAATATTCAAGCATGCAGGTTTTATGATATGCTACATCAATCAGAGAACTTTATTTCTCCTTTGCGTGGTTCAAGGTTATGGTGCATCCAAGAAATCCAAGTCTTTTCAATGTAATACAAGACAACAAAAAAGTGCAAATCTTAGAAGCAGTCTAAAATGTACATGTCTAAAAACCTCAGTCTACTGTGTGGCCCTGACTACCAGCTGTTTATAACACTGCTCATAACACAGACAAGGGCCATGAAAGGGGGTGGCCTCTCTATTTCACAGGGTATCTAAGCACGTGGATACAGCATTACAGCAGTAAAGTAGATTTTTAGCGGTGCATGTTAAAAACCAGGGAGCCCTAGAACCAAGACCACAGACAAGCTGTGAAGTATTTTTAAAATGACAGCGCTATAAAAAGCCCAGCCAGGCAGACATATTGTCAGCAAACACAAATCAAAAAAGAAAAAAACATTTGGCTGCTACTTGCAAACTCATTTTGATGTTTGAGACACAAAAGCAAGCTGGGGATGATTAATCATTGGTGCCAAGGAGAGCTGACTTGTGAAATGTAGGGACACGCAAATTAGGTGAAAATTTATGTAGTTGTGTCTCTCCCCAGAAAGTCAATATTTCCAGGAAAACAGGAAGACACTTGACTTTCAGTTGAATTCTCACAGGCCTTGAGTCATCCTGGGAACCAAAAAAAGCGGGGGTAGGCCTAATTCCCATCTGGTTTCTGGGGAGCAGTTTAATTGGTGAACTAACCAAGGCCATATTCCCTTATCCACTGTAAGAGGAAATCAGTTGAAGGAATACATACACTGTACACGTTTCAACTCTGCTTGGCGTCATGAAAATGGTTTCTCACTCTAGCAATGTAGGCTGCGATTCTACATTGCATTACATATGTTTAAAGAGACCAGAAGAATGTGGCCGTAACACATACACATTTTATTTGTGGAATTGTATGCCAGGCTTGGACCAGCATCCACTGACTCGCTAACGGGATAATCTACATTGGCAGGAAAATGAACTTGTACAGGCACAAGCCAATGCTCAGATATACACCCCAAGGATTGAGTTAACGCTGTTTAATGAACCGTCATCCGTGTGTGTAAACACTAAATTAAAAGTAGGCTTGCTTGCAATTTTTTTGTGGGGGCGGGTTTTACCACAAAATCCCCCATATCAATGTTTCATTAAAACATGGTGACTAAAACATCTATACACTCGTGTAGTATTATTCATGCACAATTGCTTTGGGCGTCGTGCCCGTGGGTATTAATAATGCCGTGTTCTGTCGCTGTGAGATGTTCGAATAGATTCATTATTGTGAAAAAATACACACAATACACATACTATGCTCCCTACAACATGACACATTGTAGTTATTTATATCTAGTAATGTATCGACAGCGACCTACAGTGAATTAACGTACACATAGGCTGTATAGATTGGAGATTGAACCCTTTACCTCTCAGCTGGGAGTCCCAACACCAACCCACTCTCTTCTCCTCATCTACTGTTTATATTGGTGAAATATTTTTGGATAAAAAGTTCTCCAAAGATTTGGGTATAAGGTGTAAAAATTGGACTGAAATTTAAGCTGAGGAACAGATAGAATCCCATCGGAAGAAATATTGTAGTTGTTTATTTTGGATTTGCTGTGGACCTGTATCAGCAACTCTTGCTTGCACTCTGTCAATGTGCTTCACCCCAGTCAATGTCTGAAATCAGAAAATATTACTGTCCTTATCTGAGTGTCACAAGTGAATGGTCATTCTAGTGTACCTTAGATACTGTTTGCATGTAATGGCTAACAGGATTACTCCTTTCCTTTATTTATCCATGTTTGATAGTTTCTGTGTGTGTGTGTGTGTGTGGTGTGTGTGTGTGTGTGTGTGTGTGTGTGTGTGTGTGTGTGTGTGTGTGTGTGTGTGTGTGTGTGTGTGTGTGTGTGTGTGCGTGCATGCGTACGTGCGTGTGTGTGTATGTGTGCGTGTGCGTGTGAATGAAACAAACTGGGCAGCAGCTGCAAGTGAAATAACATAAGGAAAGATAGTGATAAATAAAACATTTCAAAATAAATCTTGGAAAGGAACACCTGGGGATCTAGATGATGATTCTGGTTTGAGTGGTGGATTCCACCAGCAGTTATTGGACACCTTTTCAACACTGTACTGAGATTAACACAAAGTGGCTTTTACTTAGCAATATTCAATACATTTAGATTTTGAATACATAATTATTTTATTGATAAAAACTCTCTCAATTTTCTCTCAATTTCTTTCAATATTTCATAAAGTCAACATATTGGTAATGGTTCCATATTTTAATCCATCCAAAAAATTAAATTTGTCGAGCTAATCTTTAAAGGATTTCAAACATTAAAATGTTTCTCCTTTCAGAACAAAGGCTTCCTCCAAGAAACAAGGGTTCCTACAGAAACACCTATAGTTAAGCTTCCCGGGTATACATCCAATTAACAATTCCTTAAGAAAACCCTCACTGAACTAATACCACAAGGAACGCTAACGCTAGCATAGGGCCTACATTACTAACTCAGGAATCAGAGAGCTCTTAAAAAGACAACAGAAAATGAAGAGGCTTTGAAGAGTTTCAAGACGGTGGTCTTATGAAGTAGATCTAAGCCAACCTATGTTTCCCTCCCTGGAGGGTACTCAAAAAAGAAGAATAGACCAAAAATAAAAAACATGAATAATCATAATAAGTCTTTTGAGTTGTTGAAGCGGCACCCATCAAATAATGAAGCACAATATGTGGTGTTATGCCACCTACTCAGTTACATTTCATACCAGAGGTCTCTGGAATCATTGTCATCACATTTACATATCTTTGTGTGATTGGACAGTTATCCAAAACAGCTTACGGTTGTGGCTGATAAAAAAAATGAAATAAAATTAGATAACAATGTTTATAACAAACAACAAATTCAGCAACCAGAAGCTGGTAAACCTTAGTTATGATAGACCACACTGTACAGAAGATGATCAGTAATGGACAACGGCTGGTTACTCCCTTGGAGATATCCAGATCAATAACAGAACCAACTGTCTTCGAACGCTATTCTTACCAATGGGAGACCTGCACAACGAAAAGCTGACTTCTTTCATGAAAACGGTGAAAGACGCACTTGAACACGGGTGCGTCAGTTCAAGAACTAGTCAGAAGTTGAACATAATAATTACGGAATCCTAGTATTGAACATCCCAATATATATCAGGTTAAAGAAATAGTCATGCCACTGAACGTAGACATGATGCGAGGAGACAAGCCGTAAGCTTTCAAGTACTAATCTTCAACTTCACTTTTCTCATCCACTCGGTTTGATTTCTTGGTGCTATTTCTAACAAGACCATGGGAGACAATCAATGTGCAGTACCGCTGGTTGCAATCTTTCAAAATAAATACAGCAGTCTGAAGATGAGATAGGTTAGCATACTGTTGCCTTAGGATGGTTGAAGACACTGGAATAAGAAAGCCTGTGTTGATCATCAAAAAGCGGAAAAAAGTTTCAAACAGAAACTTAAATTAGGTTAAGCTTCAAAGCTGCCAAATCCATTAAAACACCCTGACTCGACAATAGATCTAACGAGGAATGGAACACATAATTGTAATTAATACTTTGTGAAATCTGCAAACACTGTTGTCAGTGTAGTGAGTTACAGCGGTCTAAACTTCTTTGTATGCGACGCGACCCGGCTCGGGGAAGGCAGTATCATGATAATGAGACAGCTACTACAAAGGGCGGATGCTCAGGGACATCTCGCCGTAGAGATGGGGAGGGAGGGAGGGAGAGAGGGAGGGAGGGAGAGAGGGAGAGGTGGAGGGAAGGGTGGGGGCGGGTATCCTTGCACAAGCTCATCAAATCATAAGTCCTTTATTGGTTTTGAGTTTGCTTGATGGCATCCACCACATGATGGGGAATGAAACAAATATTGACATCACTCCACCTTCTTGGAGGCTGTGGTCGAGACTGATGCTTTTACAAATGCTTTACATCCACAGTAGACTGAAAAGTTTTTTTTTACTGTTCATCTTTCATGTGCGCACCCAGAACGGTCCCATCTTGTCCATCTTGAAGCTCTGGATTAAATCAGAATCAGAATTAATCCTATTTGTGAAAATGTGTTTTTGCCCATTCCCATCTATTCACATTCATCCACTTGTTCAAAAAGCTAGAAAGCATTAAAACAACTGGCTTGGGAGAGAAAAAAAACATTGTTTTTAACATTTAGCCGGCATAGTGATGACAAGGCCTTGCACTGCAAAAACAGATTATTAAGAAAGTAAAAAAAAAAGTTTCCTTTTTCTTGTCCAAAAAGAAGAAGAATCTGGCCAAGCATTTTTCACATAAGAAAAATTATTTTGATTTTCTCTTATTTTGAGAAAATAGATCTTATTCTTAATAAGATTTGCCAACTATTTCAGTTAACTAGTAACACAGCATGGACATCTTTTGCAAATTGTCCTCGGCAAAGAAACAAGATTATGTTCCTTATTTTAAGATTGAGACCACTTGCACAACTTCTCAGTTTACGAATCTTAAGAAATGACAGCAATTTACATAATTAAATTACTGTCAAGATAATCATGACAATACACTTATTTGGAAGAAAGGTATTAAACTGTTCTGTGTTGCCCACTAAATGAATTTCTTAACATTTGACAGAGCACCAACATGCTCGAATATGATTCCCAAAGTGTAGACGCGATATTCTTTGGTACAACCATCGATTCCACAAACAACACGGAAATCTGGACTACACATTTATTTTACCCAATAAAGATTTGAGGGTTAGACCTAAAAAAAACAAAGCAGATTACACAGCGCCAAATCATGACTTTCTAGTCTTTCTAAGCTTGTTAACATGACACTTTTGTTTGGGAATGAATGGGGCGACCTGGTTGGTTTATCAGATTTAAGCCCCTGACACACCGCCCCGACACGACCAGACGCCGACGCCCGCTTGCCCGACGGGTCCGTTGCCTCTCGTAGGAGACAGTCGGGAGAGAGGAAGCAGTGAAACACACCGCCACGACCGCTCCCGACGACACAGCAGTCTGTGTGTTCTGCGCTTGCGCGAGATGCAATAATTCTCCATAACAGCGGGTGGCGCTAGTCTCGTGCCGTTTATCCAGAACAAATGAAAAACAGGAAATGGACCTAACCGAGAAACCATAGAAGAAACCAGGTAGAATAAAAACAAAGCGCCACAAAACAGCTTGTTTATTTTTGAGCAGACGTTTTGGACGTTTTGGAAAAAAATCGTCACGTTGCTCGTCACGTTGGCTGCTCTCGGGCTCGTTGTTGTTGCCCGAAGACATCGGCAGGAGGGAAAAAGTAAAAAAGTAAACCATCGTCACTACCACCCCCTCTTCCACCCTCCCACCACACAACGCGCTGATTCGCTACGGCACCGCCCGTCATAATCGTCATAGATGGCACACAGCCAATCAGAGTACCCGACGAGTCTACTCTCCCGACGGCCGACAAGTCCCGACTGAGCATGTTCAATCGGCCCCGACGAGACCCGAGGGCTTCCGACGCTGCCCGACGGAAAGGAACACACCAAACCGACGCGGTTACGACGCCGTCCGACTGGTGCCGACGAGGCGCGACGCCCGACAGTCGGCTTGGTGTGTCCGGGCCCTAAGTCATCAAGGGAAAGTGACCCTAACTCTTCTCATAAGAGCAGCAACCATTCATTAATTAATTATGTTATACACAGGGTTAATATACATTATATGCTAGTGAAATTATCTAAAGGAATTTCAGTTGAATAAAAAAATCGATGCAAAGCTAAGTTGTTTCGGCCCACCGGTCACAACCTCGACCCTACCCTGAAAATGCTCCAAACGCGTGATGGATTTCAAATGCGGGTACATATTGTAGTGACCACGGGTATGGACGCTGGTCCCGGAGCTGCAAGGGTCCCGGAGCCCTGGGTTACGTTGTGGTTGGTTGTTGTGGGGGTAGGGGGTGGGGATTGTGTGTTGTTCCATTGTTGTGTGATATGTAGTGTGATCACAACCATTAGGGTGTTGTGGCTGTTGCGTCAGGTTGGTTGTGCCTGTGTTTCTGCTACATTGTGGGGCATGGTGGTAGGCGTTGGGGAGTGCAGCGCCCCGCCGTGGCCACACAGCAGGATGGAGGCGACGCAGCTGGAGCCGTACCTGGCCCTTGTAACGCTTGTTGAGTGGCACACAGCGGCTGGGGCGTTGATACGAAGCATGTCGATTAAAAAGTCACTCGATCAGAAAGAAAATGTTTAAAATCAAGATTGTTTCTGGTGCCCTTTCATTTGAGATAAATTAACTTTTACGCGAGCTGTTTTAAGATTTTGTGTCTTTGTTATTTAGTTTTTTGGCTAGAATTAAAATAATGTCAAGGTATTCATTCTGAAAGTAAGCTCAAGAGAACAAATATGTTTATTTTAAGAGACTTTTGATAGTATTATTTCCAGATATTAAGAATTCTAACCGAGTAAATTGTGTTCTTACACCTTGGCAGATTGTGTCTTTCTCATATTACAAGAATAAATATGGCTAGATTTGGGGATATTAGGCTTATTTCTAGAAGGGCCTTTTTTGCAGTGTGGTTTCTTGCCTCAAGTCATCCATCTTGTCCTCATGCTGCTTTCTCTCCTTTCAACAACATTTAATTACAGGTGATACTAATAAGGTGTTAATTAATGGATGTGAGGCCGCCCCCTCCCAATCTCTACTCCAAACACAGCAGACCCCCGGGGGCCTGACTGAGAGTAAACACCAGGGCATTTGGATTAACATAAACCAATAGCCCTCCCCATCAGGCAAGCACCCTTTGAAACCCTAGACATCTCTCAAGTGGAACCCAAGGTAATCCTGTATGTTATGCTAACATGATGACATGTGGTCATGGACAACCAACAGTGGAGGAGACCTTTCCATGATGGAAGTCATGGAAATCTACATCTACATGTTGATACAGTAGATGGGGGAATACAAGTGGCGGAGCGGGGGGGGGAGGTTATTCCAGGTGAAGTCATTAAGTGGGTTGGAGGGGGTTGCTTCACTGAAGGGACCATAACACAGACTCCCTCCTTGCACTTTCCACACTGTACCTCTCAGAGTGAGGGGCTGTGGGATTTGCTTGATCTCATCTCAGACGCTGGGTCCACTAAGAAGCAGGTGCACCACAGATGAGCCTCTGCAGAGTTTTAGCCCACAGCATTTGTTCATTTTCTGTCAATCACATAGCTAGATAGCGTTCAGGGTTTTGGAGCAAGCATGTCAGAAAGAGACTTCTTTTTACGGAATCGCGAATGTGCGCACAACACGTACACACTGTGTATTTCATTGATGAAATATTCCCTGTGTCGCTCAGAATTGTCATCTCCCATATCAAAGCCTTCCCAGTACTAAGTGAGGAGTACGACTATAAGTGGACTTGTCTGGTGGATGACGGACAGGGCAGTACACAAATCAGTGGCCACGTCCTGATATCGTTCTGCCAGTCACAGGTAGACAATTCTTCAGGGTAGCAA
>OLKM01001898.1:92284-97662 GCA_900291075.1 Melanogrammus aeglefinus
CACATGCACGCCCAACTACACACATGCACACACGTAAACACACACAGACACACACACACACACACACACACACACACACACACACACACACACACACACACACACACACACACACACACACACACACACACACACATGCACACACACAGGTGTGTTTGTGTGAGAGAGAGGGAGAGAGAGAGGAGAGAGAGAGAGAGAGAGACAGAGAGAGAGAGAGAGAGAGAGAGAGAGAGAGAGAGAGAGAGAGAGAGAGAGAGAGAGAGAGAGAGAGAGAGAGAGAGAGAGAGAGAGAGAGAGAGAGAGAGAGAGAGAGAGAGAGAGAGAGAGAGAGAGAGAGAGAGAGAGAGAGAGAGACGAGTGTGTGAATAATAGCTTGGAACTGTCATGTGGATGAATGGGGCATGAGTGTGTGTGTCACTGTGTGTGTGTTAATAATAGCTTGGTAACTGTCATGTATATGAACAGCCGTGTGTATGTGTGTGTGATGAAAGAATGTGTGTGTATATACGTGTCTTTGTATGTTTTTTATGTTATGGGAGCCCATCGTTATGTCCCATATGTAAGGTCTATTTACGAACCAGTCTTCCTGTTCCAGAACATCCTCTCTCCTCCTGCCAGTGGCCACAATAACCCTTCACCAGAGTGTTGATGGAGACGTGGAGGACGGCCGTACGGATGGAGGGGTGTGCTGGAGGAGGTAATAGGGGTGGAGGGTGGACCTGGAGGTGTTTGGTGTAGGAGACGGGAGGGGTTTTGATGGAGGAGATCATTGGGGTGGTGGTGGAGAGAGGAGTTGGTGAAGGGGGTGGGAGAATTAGTGGACGGTAGGACGGTAGGGGTGGGGGGGGGGGGGGGTGACGGAGCAGGGCATTATGGAGGAGGTGGTAGAGGGGACGGTGACGGAGCTGGTGTTAGCGGTGGAGGAGGAAGAAGAGGTGGAGGTGGTGACGGAGGAGGTGGAGTTGCCTGCTGTGGTTAGAACAGCACATGTCAAACCAGGATCAGAAGCATGAATGCTGCACTCTGGTTCTGCAGCGCGGCTGAAACGGGATTAATCCACTATTGTTACGCTTCTGGAAAATATGTCACATTAAATGGCCGCCTTCACCGAGCCCCGAGCACAGGGGGAGACGGCAGAAACCTTCACAGACGCGGTCCAGGATGCTTTTCAGTTTGTGAAATATTATTATAAAACGCCTGTTCAACCGGTCCTCAGTCTGAGACGTTAAACGGTTCCCTCACCGACCGAGGGGCTGGAGCAGAACCCGCGCTGAGAACCGCGGCCGTTCTCCTGACAGCCGGCACACCAAACACCTCAAGAACCTAACCAGCGCACTGCTAAGAACCCAACAGAACCTGACCAGTAAGAACCCAACAGAACCGGAACGAGACACCGCTCAGAACCCAACAGAACCGGACCAGTAAGAACCCAACAGAACCTGACCAGTAAGAACCCAACAGAACCGGAACGAGACACCGCTCAGAACCCAACAGAACCGGACCGAGTCACCGCTCAGAACCCAACAGAACCTGACCAAGTAACCGCTCAGAACCCAACAGAACCGGACCAAGACACCGCTCAGAACCCAACAGAACCTGACCAGTAAGAACCCAACAGAACCTGACCAGTAAGAACCCAACAAAACCCAACAGAACAGGACCGAGACACTGCTAAGAAACCCAAACAGAACCTGACCAGTAAGAACCTAACAGAACCCAACAGAACAGGACAGAGACACTGCTAAGAACCTCAACAGAACCTGACTAGTAAGAACCCAACAGAACCAAACAGAACCTGACCAGTAAGAACCCAACAGAACAGGACTGAGACACCGCTAAGAACCCAACAGAACCTGACTAGTAAGAACCCAACAGAACCTGACCAGTAAGAACCCAACAGAACCTGACCAGTAAGAACCTAACAGAACCCAACAGAACAGGACAGAGACACTGCTCAGAACCCAACAGAACCGGACCGAGTCACTGCTCAGAACCCAACAGAACCTGACCAAGACACCGCTCAGAACCCAACAGAACCTGACCAAGACACCGCTCAGAACCCAACAGAACCGGACCAGTAAGAACCCAACAGAACCTGACCAGTAAGAACCCAACAGAACCCAACAGAACAGGACCGAGACACTGCTAAGAACCCAACAGAACCTGACCAGTAAGAACCCAACAGAACCCAACAGAACAGAACCGGGACACTGCTAAGAACTCAACAGAACCTGACTAGTAAGAACCCAACAGAACCAAACAGAACCTGACCAGTAAGAACCCAACAGAACAGGACTGAGACACCGCTAAGAACCCAACAGAACCTGACTAGTAAGAACCCAACAGAACCTGACCAGTAAGAACCCAACAGAACCTGACCAGTAAGAACCTAACAGAACCCAACAGAACAGGACAGAGACACTGCTAAGAACCCAACAGAACCTGACTAGTAAGAACCCAACAGAACCTGACCAGTAAGAACCCAATAGAACCTGACTAATAAGAACCCAACAGAACCTGATCAGTAATAACCCAACAGAACCCAACAGAACCTGACCAGTAAGAACCCAACAGAACCCAACAGAACCGGACCAGTAAGAACCCAACAGAACCTGACCTCCTGAACCATATCTCCATAAACCTTTAGAAGGGGCTGATAATGAACCAGGAGCAGTTCATCAGAACATGACGTGACCCACAGAACCTTGATCATCCCTGTGGAACCTTTAGAACCCTGGGAAGAGAACCGACACTCAAACCTTTATGTTGAGGAGAGAACCTGAGCATGTTAGTCTGTTAGAGTTAGCCGAAGGTTAGGGTTAGGTAATCAGTTTGTTTATCTGTCTGTTAGTTAGTATGTTGGGTAGTCTATTAGTTATTCTGTTAGTTAATCAGTTAGTTAATCAGTAAGTTAGTCTGTTAGTTAGTCTGATAGTTAATCAGTTAGTTAGTCAGTTAGTTAGTCTGTTAGTTAGTCTGATAGTTAATAAGTTAGTTAGTCAGTTAGTTAGTCAGTTAGTTAGTCTGTTAGCTAAGCAGTTAGTTAGTCTGCGAGTTAGTCCCATAGTTAGTCTGTTAGTGAGTCTGATAGTTAATCAGTTAGTTAGTCTGTTAGCTAAGCAGTTAGTTAGTCTGCGAGTTAGTCCCATAGTTAGTCTGTTTACTTTAAGATGATATCAGAAGACATCAACATGAGATAATGGGAAAGAAACGGAAGAGGGAGGAGGTGATATACAGAGGCCTGTGGGATGTGTGCATGTGTGTGTGTGCGTGTGTGTGTGTGCGTGTGAGTGTGTGTGTGCGGGTGTTTAATGAGGGAGGAGAGCATGTTGTCTTAAGGTTTCATTCATTCGTTCATACACTGTCTTTGTCTGTCCAGGTTCACAGCTTCTCAAACACCTTCCATAGACACACACACACACACACACACACGCACACACGCACACACACACACACACACACACACACACACACACACACACACACACACACGCACGCACGCACGCACACACGCTCGCACGCACGCGCGCACGCGCACACACGCACACACGCACACACACACACACACACACACACACACACACACACACACACACACACACACACGTAAACGCATGCATGCACATTCTGTCTCTCTCAGTCTGTTTGCATAACCTTTCCCTCCTCTCCTGGTCGTTTTCAACGTTATAAATCATTTCTATTCACTGCTCTCTCCACTCTCTCCTCTTTCTTATCCCCCCTCCCTCTCCCATCTCCCTTGCCTCTTCTCTCCTCTCGCCTCTCCTCTCTCCTGTCTCCTCTTTCCTCTCCTCTCTCTCTCCTCTCTCCCCTCTCCTCCTCTCTCCCTCTCTCCTCTCCCCTCTCCTCTTCTCTCCTTTCCTCTCTCCCCCTCCCCTCTCCTTTCCCCACTCCTCTCCTCTCTCCCCCTCTCCTCTCCTCTCTCCTTCCCTCTCTCCTCCCCTCTCTTCTCCTCTCTCCTCTCCCCTCTCCTCTTCTCTCCTTTCCTCTCTCCCCCTCCCCTCTCCTTTCCCCTCTCCTCTCCTCTCTCCCCTCTCCTCTCCTCTCTCCTCCCCTCTCTCCTCCCCTCTCCTCTCCCCTCTCCTCTCCCCTCTCCTTCCCTCTCTCCTTCCCCCTCTCCTCCCCTCTCTCCTCCCCTCTCCTCTCCCCTCTCCTCCCCTCTCCTCCCCTCTCAGTGTCCCCCATGCTTACCTCCAGGGGTCCCGGCTGTGTCTATTCACCGTGCCCAGGCTGGGAGCCCCTCTGTGGGAACCGGCCCCAGACTCTCCAGGGCTGTTTGTGGGCCAATAGGTCCGATTCAGCCCGGGGCTCCTGACAAACAACTGCAGCACAAAAGCCAAGGGGAGCCCCCTCCGTCCCGCCGCCCACCCCGCCCCTCTGCTACTCTCCCTCCCTGCGGAGCAGCTCAAAGTTTGTTTAAGAGATTGAGGAGGTAAAGAAAGGGAGAGAAAGAGGGAGCAGGGAGAGAAAGCGTCCACCATTAGAGTAATTATATGGAGCTGCTGTCCCAGGGACTACAGCTAATTGATGCTAATGTTTGGCTAATTGGGGGAGCGGGGGTTAGGTTGAGGGGGGGGGGGGATACGCGGTGCTCTCAAAGGTCTACTGTGACCAAGGACGCCTCTCCTCCTCCTCTCCTCCTCCTCTCCTCCTCCTCTCCTCCTCCTCCTGTAACTAAAGAACTTTCCTCTCTCTCTGTCACTCTGTCGTTCACACCTCCCCACAATAGAGTCCTCAAAAACCTCCAGCTACCAGCTAGTTAAACCTCCACACACACAACACACACAACATAACACACACAACAGTACACTACACACTACAATGGCACCATCACCACCACACACACACCACACACACCACACACACACACACACACACACACATCACATACACACACACACCCACAACACACACACACCACAACACACATCACACCCACGCGAGCAGACAAACACACACACACACACACACACACACATACCTACGCACACACACAAACGCAAATGCACATGCACTGAGGCCTCTGTGTATCACCTCCCTCATCAATTTAGTTCTTAGTTACTCTAATAGTCTCTCCCTGGGATAGTCTCTCTTTAGGATAGTCTATCTCTGTGATAGTCTCTCTCCCTCTAATCTATCTCCTTCTCTGTGATAGTCTCTCTCTTTCTCTCTCTGATAGTCTCTCTCCCTCTAATATCTCTCCTTCTCTGTGATAGTCTCTCTCTCTCTCTCTCTCTCTCTCTCTCTTCTCTCTGATAGTCTCTCTCACTCTCTCTCTGTGTGATAGTCTCTCTCCTTCTGATATCTCTCTCTGATAGTCTCTCTCTCTCTGTGATAGTCTCTCTCTCCTTCTGGTCGCT
>OLKM01001899.1:0-36581 GCA_900291075.1 Melanogrammus aeglefinus
ACGCACGCACGCACGCACGCACGCACGCACGCACGCACGCACGCACGCACGCACACACGCACGCACGCACACACACACACTCACACACACACACACACACACACACACACACACACACACACACACAGACACACCGCATCTGATCTCAAATCTGCTTCCAGTCAAGTCTTATCCATAAGCTTATCCCCCCCGCCCTTTTCTTATTAGCTTGTAATGTGTGCTCACCAACCCACCCTCCCCGACCTCCCCGCTCCCCACCTCCTCTATACCATCTCCCCATTATTCCTAAGCTTTAATAAACTCCCTCAAACCCAGATCGATTTCTCTTAAGTGAAGGTGGCAGTGCCTCTGACTTATTTCATTACTGCGGGCTAATTATACCGATTGAAATGAGCTTCGCCTCTTGGGGTGTGCCGAGGCTCTGCCGCCGCCCCCCTACTCCCCAGACTTTTAAAAGTCAATACAGTTCCCCAGCAACTCAACCCCAGAGTCCTGCCTCAGCCTTAACCGACAACCCCCCCCCCCCAGCCTCCCGCCCACCTCCACCACGCACCTCCAACCACCCAACCCTACTCTACTGTCCCTCAGCCTCCTGTCTCACACCCCGCACACCTCCTACAACATCAGCACCCCCCTCCCAGGCGACACACCCCACCCCACCCAAGTGTCATTTCACGTGATCGGCTAATGGTGATCAGCCGTGCAACTGTGCAATGAAGGAAGGTAATGGAGCATGCTGGTGGCTCAATCGCCTCTCTTCATTGGTAATAATGAAGACAAATGTCAAAACGTTAGTTGCTAATGTTGTAATGGAGTGGACGCAGCAGTGGGATGCTCCCCGGATGCTACACTGCGTTAGCGTAGCCGAGGATCACATGACCTTCAAAAGTCACCCCCCCCCCCAACCCCCGCCCCCCCGTCTCCGGCGGCGTACCTTTACTTGTTTTCAGCGCCGATTCATATTAAAGTGGTGTCAGGCGGCGCCGATGCCGGGGCGTCCTAGGGGACCGGTCGCCGGTGAGGTGGTTACTGGTCGGGCTTCGTAAGATATACAATTACACCGCTTGTATATCAGTGTAAAACTACATCGGAGTGGTCTGGCTCTGTGTGTATGCGTGTGTGTGTGTGTGTGTGTGTGTGTGTGTGTGTGTGTGTGTGTGTGTGTGTGTGTGTTGTGTGTGTGTGTGTGTGTCTGCGCGTGTGCGCGTACGTGTGTGCAGTACAGATACCGCCAGATTGCTGGCCAGATGTGGGAGGACACAATGCGGCGGCAGGGGGGAGGTGTGCTCCCCCGCCCCGACCCCAAGTCAACTGTGAAATTAAGATTAGATTACTGATACAGGTGACGCCGGGAGCACACCACAAAGGGAGGGAAGTGACAGCCTTGAATTAGCTTCTTCCATTGTTTACTCGAGTGTGTGGGAGGTACAAACACTGAATCGATCACCTTCAACGTTGTGTTCTCCGCTCTCCCCTTGAAGCCGCCTCATATTCAATATCTCGGACCGTATCTTGCTCATTTGAATGACCCGCATCAGATACCGAAGGTACAGGAATCGTGCTGCGGTATCTGCTGAGCGGTTACCATAGCTATAGCCCCTCACCTATTGATACCATAGGCGGGCACAAAAACACCTCTCTCCTTCTTAAGCGGTTGACAGTGTTTGCCCGCCGTTAATGAACACATAACACAGTCAAACATGGATTTTGTTAAATAACTTTATGATAAAATGTCCAAATGTATAAATACGTTTTCCCACAGAGTGTGTGAGCGTGTATAAAAGATATGGCCAGTATTGCTGCTTTAATTCGGCCGGCATAATAAATGAATCCAGCGCAGTCCCCTCTCTGGCAGGGCGCTTTAATAGGTGTTGTTATGTTGTTATTAGCCACGGCACCAACGGCTTCATCCACACGGACGTCTGACACAACCGGTGTCGGGCAGCGTCCACCACTTGGCCGGTTTGGTTTTTCTCTCCCCCTCTAAGCCCACTGTAATTAGTTTTCCCTTCTTCCTTCTCACAATCACTGAATCACTCAGCGGCAGTTAAGCCCTCGCTCTGCTTTTCATACCCGCCACGCTATCACCACTTCAATCCAGAGGCAGCCGCTTTGAGGGCCTAATTCTGTGCGAGGTTGGCTGGTGCTGGCGTATATATAAGGGTGGGGGACTGGGGGTGGAGGTGGTGGGGGGGGCTGTCAAAAAGCTCTGCATTATCTGCACTTTCCCTAATTTAATTTGCCACTTGTTGATCTTTGGCTGTGCGTGTTTGTCGTCATTCTGCTGGAGATTCTCCAACCCGGGGCTCAGGGGGGGGTTCTGTTACGTCATTGTGGCCGGGGGCATGGCAGACGTCACGGGGGGAATGGAACAAAAAAATCCACTGGGAGAGAGGCGGGGGGCGATACAGAATATTTGGCTCAAGCTGAGGACTTTGAGTTGTCCTTCTGAACTGGGATTGATTGAACCACAGTCCTGGCCGCCTCTGTAAACAAGATTTGCTATGATTTGCTGACCACGGACGTGAGCAGTTGACTGTAATACGGTGGACAGAATCACTCATCATTCACCGAGGCATCCGCCTCCGGATGGCCCCTTGAATCAAAATCAACACAAACCCACTATGGAGTAGAGAAGATCATAAAACAGACAGAGGAGAAAGATTGTAAAATTGGATGCGCCCGTCAGCATCACTTATTCATAGCCGGTAAAGGGTTCGGTCGGATAGGGATGTTTGAAATGTAAGGAGCATTGCCTTTGCCCCATGAATCACATGACTCTCATTATCTCCATGATCACCTGAGATGCAGCCGAGCAGTCAAGTAATCCCCACATTTGATACGACGCGAGCCCCCCCTGGGACCAGCTCGACTGAATGGCCTACTGTTACACGGAGAAGCCGGGGATGTGTGGCGGCTTGGGCTGGGTTGGTGTGGCGTGCTGTTTGTTGAGTCGATGGAAAACGGATGAAAACTAGAGAAACAAAGGCAGGAATGTGAGGAAAAGGTACGCATATGTTCAGTGCATTCTCCTCTTAAAGAGCTGTGTCTGGTGAGACAGCGAGTGGAGCGCTTGATATTTTCTCGATTAACTTGTCAATCTAAGCAGGAAAAAGATTTTTCACAAGCCACTATCATCAATTTCCGACTTATAAAATCTGGCAAGTCGCATGTCTGAAACAGGATAGTACAAATTGGAAACTCTAAGCAGGTGCTTAAGCGCCACTCTTAACTGGGAATAAGGGTATCTCTTTTTAATGATCTCCAGCAGGCTATAGGCTGTTTCCCAGTGCTTCAAAGCCTGCCGGTGCGGTGGTCCGTCCACAGGCCCAGACCAGAGAGGCCGGCTGAGGTCTGGGCTATCGAGCAGATTCCTGTTTCAGAAAGACCTGTAAAATGCATGACATGGATTGCATGAAAAAGCTTGGCAGACCTTGTGGGAATGAGATTCTTCCTAAACCGGTGAACTGCTCTCGCTCTCCTGGTCCCGGATCCTCCCCAAACTCCCCAGCTAGCCTCCCCTCAATCTAGGTCTTCCATCTCAGGGAGCGGCACGCTCCAGGTCCAGAGACGCCCGTTCCTCAGTTCCTTTAGGCCCGCTCCCCGTCCCCCGCTGGTCCAGGAACACTGGGGCCCTTTCATCTGCATTAGACATGGGGGCCGTCGCTTTGGAACAAAGAGCCAGGGGGATGCAGGTGGACACACACAATATCTTCTCTTGATGCAATAAAGTCCAGTCCAGATTTCACGGATGATTTTTCTGCCCCATCTGCAGAAATGTTTGCAGCACGATGAATGTATTAATACTCAGGGATGCGCCGTGCCATGTGGTGTACAGTTGCCGCCGCGCTTGTCGGCTACGTTTCATATTTGCTATGCGGCGCCGCTGTACGTCAACGCCCATGTATTATTAACCGCTGGCACAGAAGTTTAGATGTAATTTGCTGCTGTGTTGCATTTAATAACTGCAAAAATAAAAATGCACCCGTATTCCAACATCCACTCTTCAAAGAGGGCGGGGAGGGGAGGGAGAGAGAGGGTGTAATGAGTAGGGGCCGTTAAGTTCAAAGAGAATAGCAAAGTGTTTGTATGGAATTATATACAGGGTGAAGAATGTGCTTTCCTCAAAGTGATATTGAAAGTATTGATATTCTACATGAAAGGCCACTGAAATGGAGCTAAATGGAGGCTCCGCGGTTTAACCCGTCTGCTCTCGGCAGAGTGGGGGGGAATCACTTAGGCAGATAAACTTCTCCTTTATTCTAATTATTCTTCTGTCTTTCTCTGGCCTTTTCTTGTTCAGTTTTCGTAGGATACAGCTTGTTTGTTCCGGCTTCACTTTCCCCTGCTAGCTCTAATGTCTCCTTGTCGTTTGTGACGCACCACGCCTCTGCCTTAACAGCCTGAACATCTGCCATTCCTTCATGATGCGTGTTCTCGGCACAGCAATCTGACGAGATGTTTCCTCACCCCTCTATATATTACGTGGTTCCCTTGTCAAAAAACACCCAAAACGCTTCCCCCCGTGACTTTCAACACTATTCTCTCGCCACTTTTCCCGTTCCTCCTCTTCTGAACTCTGGTATTTGTTTTGTATTTAATTTATTTGTGTATCTGTGTTTTTTTTTTCTTCCTGGATATCGATGAAACGAAAGGCAGCAGCAGACTGGTGTAGATGGATTTGCAGGATGCATGCTAATGAGTGGAAGAGAATGAGTCATTTGTTGAAACCCAAGGGGGTGCTGAGCGCTTGCCTCCTTGTGTGTGTCGACTCAGGTCCCCTGTTAATGCCACTGTCACCCAGTAATGATGCGTGCACGCAGACAGATGCGCAGACGCATACACACTTAATTATTATCTCTGCCTGAACAAATGATCCAATTGCTTGTTTTGGCGTTGTTGTTTTTTTTAGCAAATACATGCCAGTAGATAAAAACCTACAACTGAGAAATCATGCAAATGTGAATCACTGAATGTGCAGTACATATGTTCAGACCTAAAATATTTGTATACATAAAACAGAAAAAATAGGCAGAGGAAATATAATTGTAGAAATGTAGTCTGTTATTGCTACAGCGTCGGGTTGGAAAATACTCGGCAACTCTTGACGGCGACAGATGAAAATTGGATAGATAAAAATGAATCAAAAATGTGGTCGACTGTCTGGGAAAAAATGACTGATGAGTACAGGAGGAGGCGAGAGGGAGAGGCTTAGGTGGGGGGGGTGGGGGGGGGGGTGGGGAGGGAGAGAGGGGAGTGAGGGGGGAGAAGGGGAGGGATGGAGGGCCGAACAGAGTCTGGAGAGAGAGAGAGAGAGAGAGAGAGAGAGAGAGAGAGAGAGAGAGAGAGAGGAGAGGGAGAGGAGAGAGGGAGAGGGAGCGAGAGAGAGAGCACTACAATGAACGATATATAGCCCCGGGCTAACAGAAAACAATTGTTACACTGCCGCCTATAACCCGATCCAACCTTAAACAGCCGATTTTTTTCACTCAATTAATTTCTACACTTTGGAACAGGGGTCTGGGCTTTTATGTGCCACTGCCAGCACACACAGACACACACACACACACACATGTATGCATGTGTGTGTGTGTGTGTGCATCTGTACGTGCGTCTGTGTGTATGTGTGTGCATGTGTATGTCTGTGTGCATGCGAGTGTCTGTGTGTGTGTGTGTGTGTGTTTGTGTGTGTGCATGCGCGTGTGTCCAGCGTGCATGCGTGTGTATGTGTGTGCGTGTGTGTGTGCTGGTAGTAGAGCTGCACTGCTCTCTTTCATTACTCCCTGGATGGGTATGTGTGTATGGACTTGAACACACTGAGCTATGAGACTTGAATAAACAGGAAAATTGGGCTCCCTCTGAAAAGCGTTTTGGTTTTACGTGTTTCGTGAGACAAGAGATGACTTTGAGCCAAGATGAAACCGTACCCATCATAAGCACAGGTGGCCCCATTATGCATAGCTACATAATATATCTTGCGGAATAGGATTTATTACTCTTATTTAAATTCCCTTCAGATTTCCTCGGCTCTCGTAGAATCATAGATGATCGCACAAAGAGTATGTAACCCACTGATGGGTAGTGGTAGCATCACGACAGACAATGTTGAATGTTGACATTCAATTGACATTTGTCTTAGAATATTTGCCAGGAAGAATCATGCAATCGGGAGAAAAGATTTCCCAAAGGAGACTTTGGTCTTGTTAATAGTATTACTATTCTTATTATTATTTATATTTTGACGTCATGCATGGTATTCCATTCGAATCTTCACACACATTTGCAATAATAAGTATTAGCAAGAGTGGAATTCGACACTTCAAACCAAGCCAACGTTTATAGAATTCCTTGTTTATGTCGAACGATACCAACAAGGTAACAACATTGACTTTCATATTTCTCATCCCTTTGAAAAATACATAAAACATTGTTATTTCCTGTGCAGATAATGAAAGGGACTTTGTGAATGAGGTAAGCCAGCATCCACACAGAGTGTCTCTGAACCATACACACACACACTCACACACATACACACTCACATACACACACACACACACACACACACACACACACACACACACACACACACACACACACACACACACACACACACACACACACACACACACACACACACACACACACACACACACACACACACACACACACACAACAGTGCCACTGTGGTCCTATCTGGACAACAGGATGACCTGCCTGAGGACCGGGAAGGGGAGAGGCGAGAGAGAAACAGATGGACATATAGATTGAAGCAGCACATGACTGAGCTGTGTCTGTGTTTGGTGAATGGAAGCCTGTTGGGGGAGAGGGGGCAGCACGGGGGGGGGGGGGGGGGGGGGGTGAACATGAATCACTCTCCAGTTGAGAGGAGGAGATCAGATCAATAACAGCCTGGAGTGGAGAGAGGTAGAGAGACACAAGGGGGAGACTGACAGAGAGAGAGAGAGAGAGAGAGAGAGAGAGGAGAGAGAGAGAGAGAGAGAGGAGAGGAGGAGAAGAGAGAGAGAGAGAGAGAGAGAGAGAGAGAGAGAGAGAGAGAGAGAGAGAGAGAGAGAAAAGAGAGCAGGAGAGAGAGAGAGAGAGAGAGAGAGAGAGAGAGAGAGAGAGAGAGAGAGAGAGAGAGAAAAGAGAGAGAGGAAACAGGACTTCTTCATCACAGGACCACCCTGGGTTTTATTTTTTCGTTTTCTTGCTGTCCTGCTGCTTCATTGGAGGGAAGTGGGAGAAATATACTTTGGGAGGAATGTACAAGCGGATTCCTGTGTGCACAACAAGAAGAAAGTCAGTTAGAACTTGTTATCATAGCAGGATGGATGTTGGAGCCCCTGCCCCTGGCCAGACTCAGGGCCGTGAATAAAGCCACACCAGTGGTTTTACCATTGACCTTCATTCGCGCTGATGCAACACAGTTAGTGCACTTTTTAAAAAGCCATTTAATACAAAGTTTAACAACAGCTTAATTCAAACCCATTAACCTGCTGCTTCTTTATCCTTGAAGCCATAGAACTCTGTTGATTGCATGAAAATGAAATCACCCTGTTTGTGTGTGTGTGTGTGTGTGTGTGTGTGTGTGTGTGTGTGTGTGTGTGTGTGTGTGTGTGTGTGTGTGTGTGTGTGTGTGTGTGTGTGTGTGTGTGTGTGTGTGTGTGTGTGTGTGTGTGTGTGTGTGTGTGTGTGTGTGTGCTGTGTTGGGGTGTAGACGTGTATATGTGCGTGCGTGGGTGCTGGCGTGTGTATGTGTACTGTCCCCCTGCGGGGGCAGCAGGCCGACCCAGCAGTGGTCACTTCTCACCAACGCGTGCGCCCGGCCCGGGGGAAGGGCTTCTCCTTGCGGGTCCACACGACGCCGGCCAGACTGTTGTACCCCGCCCACACCCCTTACACCCACCACTACCCCCACCCCCCCCCCCCCCCACTGTGTAGGAGAGGAGACGAGCAATTTTTTATTTCAACATGGTTTTTTTTTATATAGAATTTGGTCGATAAAGGTGAAGGACGTTTCATCGCTATTCCACCCCTGGCAGCGCCCTCCTTCCCCGCCGCCTCCTCCCTCTCCTCCTCCTCCCTCTCCTCCTCCCCCTCCTCCCCCCCCACCTCCTCTTCCTCGCCCCTGGAGCTCTCCTTCTCTGTCTCAGAGTGAATCCCCAGATATAGCCGGGCAGCGCTCCGTGTTTAATGGAGCTTAATCCCACAGATTTGAGATACGGAGCTGTGAGGTAATTCCCTTTTGCGCTCGCCTCCACTAACATGGGCGGGTCACGTGACCGACCCAGCGGCGCCCGACACGCCGAAGACAAACAGACAGATAGACGGAAGGAAAATGAAAAAGAACATTGCAATGCCCAAGGACAAATCTCTTTCATTTTCTTTTTTTTTGCTCTGTACCTTTTTCTCTTCTTCCATTTTCAGGAAGTATTGCGGTCAAAGAGTCATGTTCTTTTTTTTCCTCGTCGTTATTTCCCATTCGCCGAGTTGTTGCGTCTAAACTCCTGCCCCAGCGTTTTGTTACGCACGCCGTCCTCCTCCTCCCGACTCTGTGGTGGCGAGCACCTCCCATCGGCCACATTACCGCGGCGCCGCCCCGCGGGAGACTGACGCCTTCCTTCGGATGTAGGGGCAAACGCAAGAGAGGGCGGTGGCCGGGGGAGTGGGTCACGACGCAAGCTTAGTGTCCAGCACCCCCACTCCATCCCCAGCGATGGAGGGGGGTGTGGGGAGAGCCGGGGGGGGGCTGTGTCAGTCGCCAGGGGAGAGGGTTAAGAAGGGATGGCTGGCTGGAGACCCATTCGTGGGAAGCCACCGCACAGGGAGGCATTACACCCGCCCAACACTCCTCCTTAAGTGATGAGCTGACACTAAGCAATTCACCGTTCACCCTGCCAGTTAAATTATTTTCAATCCCAGCGCATAAAGCTCCCACGTCAGCCAATATGGAGAGGCCTGCTCTTCCAGCTGACACTTTTTTTTGTTTGAGAATAGCCTGGCGAGCGGTTCAATTTGCTCCCAAACTTGGATGCCGGGGTTGACTTGACGGGAGCGTCCGTGTGAAATAGTCTGTGTGGGGTGATTTGTGGCGGGGGGGGGGGGGGGGGGGGGTGCATGTTAAGCAGCACTGAGTACAGCCACCGTAATAGGAGCTGTACCAAGCACTTATTTTATTTATCATTGGCGTCAAACCTTTACGGGATGCAAACAACTCCCCGCTGATTTGTGCCATACCCATCCTTCCTTCACCTCCTTCTTTATGCTCTACCTTTTTTAATCTCTCTCTCTCTGTCTCTCTCTCCCCCTCTCTCTCCCTCCCTCTCTCTCTCTCTCTCTCTCCCTCTCCCTCTCTCTCTCTCTCTCTCTCTCTCTCTCTCTCTCTCTCTCTCTCTCTCTCTCTCTCTCTCTCTCTCTCTCTCTCTCTCTCTCTCTCTCTCTCTCTCTCTCTCTCTCTCTCTCTCTCTCTCTCTCTCTCTCTCTCTCTCTCTCTCTCTCTCTCTCTCTCTCTCTCTCTCTCTCTCTCTCTCTCTCTCTCTCTCTCTCTCTCTCTGCTCTCTCTCTCTCTCTCTCTCTCTCTCTCTCTCTCTCTCTCTCTCTCACTCTCTTCTCTATTTCTCATTCCCATTATCTCTCCTTCCTCTGCTACCCCCTCCCAGCCCCCCGCCCCTCCCCGGTCCCCGCCTTGCTGCGATGCCTCTCGGGTAGGCGACAGCTAATTGTCTGGGGAGTGGAGCTCCACGGTATGGCCAGAGAAAAAACTGTGAAACGAGCAACAACGCAGAAACGCTGTAAACCGATTGTCCAAAACAAAAAACAGCGGGCCCGGGCACTCGTGCAGACATGAAAAAGGGACATACATTCACACAGACTCACAAACACACACATATAAACACACACAGACACAAAGGCATCTGGATGTCATTCGAGGGCCCAGGGGGTTGACTGGGACGGGGCCGTGTCTTTTCTAGCTACAGTATATATGTTAATGTATGCATGTGTACTTTAACACGTGCACATATACACAGGCACGTGTGGCAGTTATTTGTGTACTCCTATTACGTGTGTCCGAGTGTGTGGGTGTGTCTTTGTGTGTGTGTGTGTGTGTGTGTGTGTGTGTGTGTGTGTGTGTGTGTGTGTGTGTGTGTGTGTGTGTGTGTGTGTGTGTGTGTGTGTGTGTGTGTGTGTGTGTGTGTGTGTGTATGCGTGTGGGTCCAAGTGTGAGTGTGTTTGTGTGTGTGTGTGTGTGTGTCTCTGTGTGTGTTTGTGTGCGTGCTGGTGTGTGTGTTTCTGACAGGTGAGAGGGGCATGTTGTCCTCTATTTTAGCACTCTCTCTGGCACTGTCACTTCAAGGTCTGCCTCACCTGCCATCCTCGGCCCCCGGCCACTGCCAGCAGCGCTCCTCTGTCCATGCCAAGGCCCTCTCCGTCTCCTCTCTCCTGCATCCACCATGGCTTCCCTCTCTGCTCCTTTGCATAATTACCCCAGTAATTGTGGAGTAATTGACTGCATCACCTGCTCCCAGGAAGCTCTGGCGTTGCTTAATAAACAGCTGGAACATGCGGCACACTTTGTTCGGAGACTAAGAGGGACAACATATTGGGGGAGGAGACGGAGGGGAGGGCTGGGAGACGGAGGGAGGGAGGCCAGCAGCGGGGGCTCCTAGGGGCTGGGCGGGGGGTTAACTCCAATGAGTGGCTTGGGATGGAGAACTTAGGTGCAAACACCGCCTGTATAGGTGCAACACTGCCGTGTCTCTGCCCTTGCTTCGCAAGGCAGTGGGTGTTATTGCCTACGGAGAGATTAGTCAGAGGAGATAGTTGGAGAAGGAGTACCGTAATGAGAAAACAGAACAGAGAGATGGGGATTGGAGATGAGAGGGAGACAAAGAGATTGGGAAAAGTTTTGGGAATGAGACAATTAGATAGCTGGAGGCGATGAGTAGGGAGGGAGGAGAGGGTGGTAGGGAACGGTGGAACCCCCTAAAAAAGAAAAAAAAAGACTCAAGTGCGAGCGATAGAATGATGGAGCGATGCAGAGCGCTTGGCGCTCAGGGCTAATGGCATTAAGGAGCGCTGATGAATCGACACCCGCCGCGCGTTATTGACGTCCCCCGAGCTGGCCTCCCGCCGGAGCCCGGCCCCCCCCAGCCCCGGTCTGGCCTGGCCCTGCTCCTCAATTAGAGCGTCTGATTAGATTCCCTGGGCCGGGCCCTCTCTCGGGGTGAGCCGGGTGGCATGATGGATGTGACGGGCAGGATCATCAGAGGCGGGGTGTCACCCATGCCCTGCCTGGAGACGGGACGGGACGGGGGGGGGGGGGGTACCAGACGATGGGTCTGACCAGCCGCCGAGGGAGTGGAGCGCTGTGTGCCGGAGTGGGGGGGGGGGGCGCTAGTCTCTTATTGAGGCTGTCAATCACGGGCGCTTACGAGATAGAGGCTGCACCTCTGTGCAGAGATCCACTGGAGTAATTACTATTCCATCTCACTTGCCATCGAGATATATGAGGCGACCTCGCAATCACTGACCTCATGCAGCTACCCTTGGCCATCTTGGAAATTGCTTCAAAACACACAATTAATACACGCGGTTAATCCTTCCGAGAGGTAATCAAAATGTAACTCTGAAAGGATATCGGAAAATCAGAGGTGAGGGAGTGTTTATACTAGCAATGTGATGTTTGCACTTAATTTGCCGGTGGAAAAACAACATCTTCCTATGATCAATGGCACAGAGTACATTCTGAGCCTTTGAGGTTTCTCACTTGAGACCGAATGTGTTTAAGGTTTGCCGGGATGTGTCCTTAACCCTATTCTCTCCATGCTCATGCGGGTGACAGTCTCTAACAACCATTCATCAACATCTTGGCTCTTGTGGTGCAAAAAATGGGGCAAGTCAGGTAAGTGTCCCAATTCAGCAGTTTTGAAAGGCAGTAACTAATGATATCTCAGGAACGGGGCTGCTGCTGGTTCCCTGAGAACTTTCCCTGCCTGCTCCATTGTATGTTTGTAGGGCTGGATGACCAGCTAATGGCCTGTCTCCGATGAATTAGGGGGTCCAACACCCTGCAAACAGACCCTATCAAGGTCAGAGCGGCCCACAGATTACCATATGCAGGGGCTTTGGCCAAGCTAGCCGCGCCTCGGGACTGCCCCACCACAACGGTGTTTAGGACACAAACAACAGTTTGTTTGTGGGGTTGGGTGGTATAGGCCTCAGTGAGGGGGAGAAGAGGGGGGGGGGGGGTGTAAAGAAAAAGGGAGAAAACACTTTAAAAGAGGAGAAAAACCTGCAATGATCCCCTCCTCTGATGCCCTCAGCAGTCCCTCTGATGCCAAGTGTCCATTTGTGCATCCCTCTCGTTGTGTGCTCGGACTTATTCAATTGACAATGTTATCCTTTCTTTTATTGAAAGCTGTTATTCAAGCCTTTAGCCCGTGTTGAGGAGTGCTTACAAAAAGCTCTTATACCCGGCAAAGTGCTTACTGAATGTGTTCTGGTGAAACACTTCCATATTTCAACACAATAGTGCCAAGTTGTTTTCAAATACACATAGGGCATTATACTCTATTATGCAGCATTACATTGTCACGCTTCTTTGTAAACGATCACACTCACTGTTTCAGAGCCGGCGTTTTGGCGGACACAGTTACATATGCACTCGGAAATAAAGAATAACTCCAACAGACCTTTAATTCAGATAAACACAAACACATCGACTCCGACATAGCACAACAAAACACCCGCACCGAAATAACAAATGGATTTTACAAGACAAACACACATACACACACACACACACACACACACTGCAACAAACATACACGCGCACACAGAAATGCAGGCACACACACACATCCTCCAGCACTCTAAAGCACATAACGACACACACACGCACACACACACACACACACACAACTAACACATATACACACACACACACACACACACACACACACACACACACACACACACACACACACACACACACACACACACACACACACACACACACACACACACATCCGCCCACATACTTGCCATATGTGTCTACAGGGAGACGGCTAAAATGTCAAGCTACGTGGTTGGCTGCCTCCTGCCAACGCAGCTCTCCTTATTTCACAGCAGCACCTGGTGGTGACAAAGAGTACAGGGTGAGACGCTCCCAGGGAGGGCCGGGGGGGGGGGGGGGGGGGAGGGGCGCCGTGCGGGGGGGGGGGGGGGGCACACGGGTGTTGGGAGGACCAAGACAGAAGATAGTGTAAGAGTAAGGAAGGGTCAGGCGCGACAAAGGACGACAATGAAAGAGAAGGAGAATGGAGGCGAAGGCGGGGGGGGGGGGTGTGAAGCGGAGGTCTATCCGTCCAGACAAACAGCGCCTCTCCCCGCTGCCGCTTCTCCCCACTACCTCACCCCCCCCCCCCCCCCCCCGCCCCGCCAGTCTCTCTGCCTCACAGCCTCCGTCCAATTGTGTCCCAGTCAGCCCGTCAGCCTCACTCAAGGCCCCTTAATTTCACTTTGAATTGACATTGTTCGAGACCCTGCCAAAGTTTGAGGGGTTTTAGACGTATCACCAAAGCCAAGGTGCATAATGAATGAAAAGCCCCCCTTTCCCAAATTGATTTCCAGCTAAATCAAACCCCACCATTCAATTATCTGCCAGAGCTGCCACCAAGGAACTTTAAAGTTGTAAAGGTGGCAAGAGAATAACAGGGGAAGAAAGTGGCATGGAGAGCAACGATGGAAGGAGGAAGGGAGCTGGGGTGGGCACGGGTTGGGGTGGGCGGTAGGGTAACGGAATGCAAATGGCTCGGTCCCTGCATGGTGTCAGAACAGGTGGCCCAGTGGTAGAGCCGGCGCTGATGAATGAGCTGTTAAAAGGCAGCCCAGGGCTACCGCAGGCGCTCGCTAGTGGCAGACCCACTTCTGCCTAGTTAAGCATTCGGCCCCACTCTGCCAGGAAGCTTTAATTGAAGAAATCATCACAGGGCCCAGGGACAGAGCTGGTGTTGCAGGGACTAGAACGTCTCGTCTCGCGGCCGGCCAGGGTGTCACAGTGTTGTCGTGAAGTGATGTCCACTGATGATGACAGGGGGGTTGTCAGGATGTTAAGGCACGGCCGGAACACATTGTCATGTTTCAGTCTTAGGTAGTCAACATTATGTCTCTTTAATTATAATTTGTTGTTTTTTAGTTAAGCAATTTACATAGTTTATCATTTGATGATTGAGTGACCGATATTTGTGTATTGTTTTGAAGGCCACTAACAAAATAATTATTACCCACAGCAAATTTAATTGGTTTATCCATCATTAACCTTGGAATTATCATTACATAAATATGTGAAAAAGAGCATTTACATGGGATACATATATTTACTACCTCCATCCTATTGCATATTCATTCATTTGATGGCGGAACACGCAGGTCAACATAGTGCATCCCGCGTGGGACGTGACTTGGGTCTACAGCATCAGCATCCAGGCAGCAGAAGGGATGCACCTTAATCAGTTATTTCAGCAGAGACTAGTGACTTTCCGTTGTCTAAGAGAGCATGGGTAATTATCGGCAAATGACAAAAAAAAACTGTTCCGTCAGCAATATCAACCGCAAACCAATCAAGGCATTGACACCGCCGGCGCCTTCCCAACAACATGTCGCCTTCGGCCCGCCGCCGCACCTGCGCAGCTCCAGCCCAATGTTTGGCTTAACTAATGAGCGCCCGAATGCAATTAGAACGCACTATCTCTGAAATTAGTCCTGCCATGGTGTTAATTACATAATTACTGAAGATGTCAACTCCGGCAGGGGGTGGAGGGGTGAGGGCGGGGGAGGGAGGCGATGGCAGAAGCAGGGAGGCTTTCTAACCTTCAGGTTTGAACTATAGATGCTTCTTTGATTCATGATGCAGGCTTTGTGGAAAATATCGCCTTTGCCAAGTTAATTTTGAAAAGGCCAGCATATTTAGGGAAAGACAATCAGCGTGACCTTTCAGGGAACATCTCTTCTTTCCATCCTTCTTTCTTTCTTCCTTCTCCTTCTTCTTTCTCCCCTCTTCCTCCCTCTCTCCTCTCTCCTGGTGGTGGGGGGGGGGTGGGGGCACCTCCTTCTGACGGCCCCGTTCCTAAATAACGGCCTTCTTTGTTTACCAACAGTGGCGCGATGAGGCCCCCCGTCCCACTCTCTGCTGGAGCATTAGGAGGAATGCATGGGAGACGGCGCTCATTAGATACAGATATTTGTTTGGGGGGGCAAGTATTCTCCGAGTTCAGACTGACAATTATAGTGTTCCTCTGCCAGCGTAGTTCGCAACTCACGGCGGGGTGCATGCGACTGGTGTCGCGTTCGTACGTCGGCTTATTTTAGACTTTTGATTTGGTTTTCAATTTTGGTGCGGTTCAGATTTCACTAGTATGTGGTGAGATTGTGGGATTATTAACAAGAAAAAATATCATTCTGCTGCCATTCACCCTCTACCTTTTCCATTGTCCTGTGGTGTTCCTGTGTGTGTGTCGCGCTATTTGTGTGTATGGTTATGTGTTTGTGTGTATGGTTGCCCACCTGTGTGTGTGTGGGAGTGTTGGTACCTGGATCCGTGTGGAAGAGGCAGAAATAGAACAGGGGAATAATATCCATTATATTGTAAAGGACCGGTGTGTGTGCTCCTGTGTTTGTCCCTCGGTACGCATGAGTGTCTCAGGGTCGGATGGTTTAAGGGACCCAGACACACAGCGGCCACGGAGCTGCTGGGGCATGGGCATCCCGGGAGGGATGTAGATTAGGGACTGTGCCGCATAATCACCCACCACCACCTCTGTGCCATAGACGGGGATGGGGTCCCCACCACAGCTGCTTCCTCCCAGACACATCCTCACCGCTGACACTCCCCGCGTCACCCCCCAACCCCGCCCACCTGTCCTCCGTCAGGCCCGCCAGATGAGCAAACTGCCTCTCTGACCACACTGTGCCCATACACAGGGACGTCTGGCTCCACCACTCTGCCTCACTCCCCCCCCCCTTCTTCTCCCCCTCCCCTCCCTCTCTACCCCCCCCCCCGCCCGCCCCCCCACCACCCCCACCCCCCCCGCCCCCAGCCACCGCCTCCCCTGTGCCTCAGTAGTCCGCTGTTTTCACAGGAAATTAGCCAGATGTCCCCCGAGGTGGATCCTGTGCATAGCGAGAGATCTGTCCTGTCAAGGTGCTCCACAGTTCCTGCATTCATTTGCTGCTCCACGTCTCCACGTCTGTTTTTTCCTTCCCCTGCACCTCCCTCTCCCTCTCTCTTCCCCCCTCTCTCACACACTCTCTACCCTCTCCTCTCTGTCTATCGGCCTCGAGATCGCTTTCTCTCTCTCTCTCTCTCTCTCTCTCTCTCTCTCTCTCTCTCTCTCTCTCTCTCTCTCTCTCTCTCTCTCTCTCTCTCTCTCTCTCTCTCTCTCTCTCTCTCTCTCTCTCTCTCTCTCTCTCGCCCTCTCCCCCTGACCCCCATGAGACCGCACTGTCTTCTCAGCCTTATCCTGTCTCCGGCTCATCCATCAGATGGACATCTTGGAAGGGCATCAGTTTTGACACTCTTGTCAAAATCTGACCAGGCCACTTCAAACTTGTGAGTGAGTTTGGAGTCTTGCAGATCACTCCGTGTCTGAGATCCATTTTGCGTGTCTTTGCACGCGGCTTTCGTCAAGAAATCTGCATGTTCTGTCTTTGACCCTAATAGGTGTATGCAAGAACGAAGAGAGAGGGTGTGACTATTCATAGGGATGCTCTCAAAAGAAATCGTATGAATATATTGGGAGTTTTTCCTTTTTTTTTTCCTCAGAGGTGACGTTAAGGTTAACCGTCATTGTAGCCGTCCATCCTTGTCACTCAAGTGACTTAGTTGCACTCTCCTGCTTTGCATATGTGGATAATTATGATGCTGTAGCGCCCCCTCCAGTCGCAGACTGGGTTCTAAGTAGTGAATCTCCACCAGGAAAGGGGTTTCCATGATCTCCCATGAAGGTTTATTTACCCCGGAGTGATTGGGCTGGGGCCAACCCTAACCCCACACTATGTACCCGGAGCTCTTTGACCGGAGGCCTTGTGTTTATCATGCCTGTTTTATGACAGCCATAAAAGGAAATTTGATGGGCTTATGAAAACATTTCTATCCACTGGGGCTGTAATGGCTTCAGCGAGACAGACTTGTAACTTCCTCTATTACCCAGTTCTGCTGGAGGCCAGCCTGTCAGCCAACCATCAGCAAATCTTCCTCTCAATGCACTTCTAGGGGAGAGGAGAGTGCAGGTGGTCAGTTGGAATACGTAACAGTGGGAGCTGGTTCTGCAGCACCCAGCACAGCAGTGTTAGGCCTTGCTGTGGTACACAATATGTTTTAGAACAATGCCGCCGTACTTATTGTTAGATTACTCCCTGGCAGCGTTCTATGCCTCCCTGAACCAGTTCTGTCCTAGGCCTCCTACCTGATCTCCGGTGTGTCTCCCGGGATTACCCGCGTGTCCAGAGAACCGGACACAGGTTGGCTACCCATCCAGGATCTATGTCTTTAAGGAGCGCTGTGAGTCATTGAAATGGGTCAGGTAGTGGCCTATTTTAGCCTCTCCACAGGAGAACAGAAGGGGGCCGTCAGTCACAGCAGGGGGGCCCAGGGAGCCACAGCACCCCCTTGGGAGCTGTCCCCAGGAAAGAATCGCTGAAGCAGGGAATTCAGTGGCCCAAGACTCCTCGCAACACAATGGACTGTCCTGCTCTGGCACATGGGACACACCGTCAGCAAAGTGCCTCTTACAGCCAGGACCGGGCCATGGGCTCCATTGTGTTCCCTTTGTGCTCTTAACAGCTCTGCATTCACTTTTTCTTCTACTTCTCCTTTTTTCTGCAGCCAAGGCAGCCACCTGACAGGTGCCAATGAAGGATGACACCCGTTTATGGGTGTCTGACACAGCATCTTACAATTGCCCATTAAAAGCTCGTGATTGGCTTAAAAAAAAAGTAAGGGAACTTTGTCTTGCTCTGATGGAGTGACCAGGAAAGTTTCTCTGGCGCCAAGGCCAAATAAGGCCTGCATCTCTCTCAAGCTCCTGAACAGAAATGGTGTGAAATGATGTGTGCCCTGGCAGGGACTCTATGATCTCAGCCAGTAGCAAACTAGTAAGATGTGCTTTGGCGTGAACTAGAAAAACCCCATCAATGGGGGCCATCAAAAAGTGAAGTCGTCCCCGCATGTTGATGAATATGCTGCATCGAATCGCCACCGTGCCTAGCAGTGAGAACAATGTGTTGCTAGGCAGTGTAGCCACAGATGGTCATCCATGCACATACATGTACCCAGAGACATCTGAAAGGTCTCCTTATTGAGTCGGGGGGAATACATAGACCCCTTCCGTGAGCACACACCTCTTCATGCAGTTGGCTGGCTCATGAAATATTAACGGAGCTGCCTCCCCTCTGAATAAGCCAATAGAGTAGTAAAGGGTAAGGTCTGTCTCATACAATGTTTAATGCATGTCCTGCTGGTCCTTGACTTTGACTAGGAAACAGAGCCTTTTGTCCGTCTCTCCGGCTCCTCTCTGCATTGCCTTTTTCCTCTCTTTTATTGCCGATCATGTTTTCTCTCACAATTTCCTCCTCATCTGTTGAGGTTAAAACGGCGCACAGCAAGGGGTTATAAGTGTAGTCGGGGAGAGAGAAGGGGGAGAGAGGGGGGAGAGCTATGACAAGGAGTGGGATTGGGCGGACTGTATGTCCAGATGGCTAGTGCGCCGGCTCCTTCACCCCAACCTGTTGTCTGTCCTCTAGCTGGGTTTTTTGTGCACAATGTGCATGGAGGAAATGATGGCTCCTCTATAGCAGTCTTTGTTTTATGAGGCATGCAGGCGCTTTCGCATCTGATGGCCATTTCTCACCGAGCCCCCCCCTCCATCACAACAATCCCTCCCACGGCAGGCAAGCAAGCCATCCTACGGAAAGGTGTCTATTGAAAGAGTACGAAGGTAGTGCACATAAATGGAACAGATGCTGGGTTATCTAGCGGGCTTTTTTTTTTATTATTGGTGGGTGGTGGGGATGAATAGTTGTACAGTTTAACTTTGTGAGAGTTGCTGTTTTTATGTTATTGTCTCCTACCTTCGAGGGGAGCGCATGTTATTCGTCACACCACACCGTAGACCCTCTCGGTCTAACACCCTGTGGAAAATGTGACAGGGGATCTCTCTTCCTTGCGTGTGGGCGGATAGGGAGGGGGGGCCGGGGGGGGGGGGGTGTATCGAAGTGGCGCCCCTGTCTCCGCTCAACACTGGAGGCCCGTTTTTACAACCGGTTACTTCTTAATCCACAACCATCTGGATGGCATTGATTGAGTGTCTTTCCAAAGTGCCGTACAGTTCATTCACGAGGTACCGCAGAGTCGTGGGGAGGGAGGGGGGGAGCATTCCCATCTAATTACACTGAAAGAATATCATTAGTCTTCTAAACGATGATTAATGTATAAATAATAGTAACATTTATGAAGTATTAGGGTATTAGAATCCCAGTCCGATGTGAATTCATCCTTTCGTCTCAGGTAGATCTTATTGTCGACGCCAATAGCAGACGCCATCCGTCATATCATCCCGTGCACCGCCTTTCAGAGAGAGGGAGAGCGCCGCGCGCGGAATCCGTTTTATCACCGTGGCAACGCTCGTTTTTCAGCGGCGAGTCGCCGTCCGGTCGGTGCTGGGGAGTAGCTGTCAACAAACTCTCTTTGTAGTTTTCTTCCTGTTGACTTTTTTTTCCCCTTCCACCTCCGCCGGCGTTTAAACAAATGCCAGCCGCAGGTATCCCGGAGAAGGGAAGAGAAAGCAGGGGAGAAGTTGACATTTAGCTTAAATGGAGGTGGAACGGGCCGCAGGGACGCAGCCGTAACGACGCGGGAGCCTCCTCGTTCGCCGTCGTCCTGCTAAAACAAGATTTATGGCCTTACCCAATCCCATCATATTTCTTGCGGCTGATGGGCACAGCGGGTGGTTTATCTGGGATTGAGGGCTCGCCAGTTAGCCCTCCACATCAGGCTCTGTATGACTTACCGCGGAGAAACAACAACCAGAGCTAGCCGGCGAGAGGGAACGCTCTAATAGGAAAGATGCTACGCGCCCTGCCTGTAAGTCTCCTGTCTTTAAACAATCCCCCTCCCCCCCCCCCCCCCCCCCCCCTCCCACATTCTCCTATTTGTCATTGGCTGACACGCCCTGCAAGATGAAAAACACCACCTGTGGATGAGAACACTTACCAAATGCCACGTTGCTGACGTGGTGTTAAACATAAAACAATCAGAGGTAACGGAAATAAGAACACGTGGCTGGAGAAGGGCACTTCAAGGACACGGAGTAGAGCATCGCTCGCTCGGTGTACCAACGCTAAGTCATGAGACTTAGCGTCCATGAGAGCCCCTTACGCAACGTGATCCACTTTGTTTTTTCTGGAGCAGCACAGGTAGTTCCAGAGCAGCAAACAGAGAGGGTGAGAGAGAGAGAGAGAGGGAGAGAGGGGGAGTGGGGGAGAGAGGGGAGAGAGAGAGAGAGAGAGAGAAGAGAGAGAGAGAGAGAGAGAGAGAGAGAGAGAGAGAGAGAGAGAGAGAGAGAGAGAGAGAGAGAGAGAGAGAGAGGGGAGAGAGAGAGGGGGAGAGGGGGTGGGGGGGAGGAGTTTGTTCTTCTTCCCGTCTTGCTCCCTGTGTGTCATTGCCTCACCCTCTCCTTCCCCTTGCCCACTTTCCTCTGGCTGTGTAATTGACAGGCTTCAGCAGTTAAGACCTCCAACAGCTCTTTCTTCATTTGGAGACACTTTGTCGGTTTTAATCAGAGCTTTAATTGGCAGGCGGAGCGTGGGTGAGCGGCACCAGCGGCTGGGCCGTGGAGGGGACGCTGACTTTCCCAAGACACTCCTCTTTCTCTTTGTCTTGTTTGTGTGTCTCTCTCTCTCTCTCTCTCTCTCTCTCTCTCTCTCTCTCTCTCTCTCTCTCTCTCTCTCTCTCTCTCTCTCTCTCTCTCTCTCTCTCTCTCTCTCTCTCTCTCTCTCTCTCTCTCTCTCTCTCTCTCTCTCTCTCTCTCTTTCGCTAATTGTCCCTCCAACTCTCTGTAATTGTCCCTCTAACAGTCATTATATCCTACTCTTACTCTCCGCATATCTCCCTCTCTTTCTATGTCACTATATCCTTCTCTCGTTCTCTTTTTATCTCACTCTCTCTTTCTCTGACACTATCCTTCTCTGCCTCTCGTTCTATCTCCCTCTCTCTTTCTATGTCACTCCATCCTTCTTCACACTTTTTACCTCGCTCTCTCTTTATCTGACACTATCCTTCCCTCTCACTCTCTTTTTCTCTGTCCCTCTATCTTTCTCTCTCACCCTTGTCCTATCTCCCTCTCTCCGTCTCTCTCTCTCCTTGTCTCTAACTCCATGAGCCTTGTGTGTTTTCCAGCTGGTTCTACCATTTGATCAGACCTAAATTACTGAGCGTGAAATGTCGGTCTCTGTGCTGCATATTTTATGCATATAAGCATATCCATAAGCTCACAAAGTGTCCAGCCGAGGTGTTGGTACACACGGACCGATTAAACCGACATTGTTTGCCGATTGCATTAGTAATTTCACATACACAGAATGGATCATCAATCAGTATGCTCATCCTATTTATCAACAGATTGTGGTGTGTGCGTGTGTGTGTATGTCAGCTGTATCGCGGTGCAAACACTGACTAGGAAGCAACCGATGCCACATGAATACTGTGTGCAGTACACAGCATTTCTTGTTCTTTTTATTCAAATGAATGCTGCTTTTGTTGATCATTCATATTTAATTACTATATATAATTTAGGCTACAACAGTTTACACCACAACATTCGCCACACAATGGGCTACCTGCGAAATCATAGCTGAACACATTGCAACGCAGGAGTTATTTCATATCGCAGGATCGCGGTCTATTTTAAAACTCTACTGTAGGTACAAGCCCGCATAAAACATTTACATAACCATAGACAGCAACCTAAACAATTTATCATCACAGACACACTGAAAAAAGCTCATGTACAGAGAAAGACGCGGCGAGTGTACTCCTGTGCCGTTCTCTGCGCTACCAGCCTTACTTTGGTGTGTCAACCTTCATCCACGCATGGCAGATAATTAGAAAAGGGCGCTGTACATTTCAACAAACAAAACAAGGAGCATTTACCTAAAAGTTATTTAGCTTGTGCCAAATATAAAACACTCCCAGGGGCATTTTCATTGAAACAAATAAAAGTCGCTGTCTAATGGTGGAAGATTTAGGGTTTCCACTTTATTTAGGCTGAGGGGACATCTGTGGCTGCTGGTTGGCCTGCACGTGAGGAACCAGAGGGGGAGGCTTTGGGGTGTAGGACGGGCTCAGATCTCGGGAGAGCCGTGCCGGGGAATCTAGGACACCAGGAACCCTGTCTGTGGTGGTCCCTCCCGCTGAGGTGAAGCCCAGCCATAGATCATGCCTGGAAGGATAGAATGGGGGTTGAAAAGGCTAGTGTTCGATGTGATCAGGAGACATGGGGGTGCGCGGGCCGTAAAAAAGGAGAATATGTTCCAGAATCCTCCGTCAGACGGCTTTGTTGACAGCTGAAGCCGTGGTCTTTAACCTTGCATGGCGAAGCCTTGAACTGTCTGTCACTTTTATGGCAGGACACTTATCACTATTGCTGCACGTCTGGAAGCGGTCCTCTGTGTCTTTGTGTGCTTGCGTCGCTGTGTGTGTGTGTGTGTGTGTGTGTGTGTGTGTGTGTGTGTGTGTGTGTGTGTGTGTGTGTGTGTGTGTGTGTGTGTGTGTGTGTGTGTGTGTGTGTGTGTGTGTGTGTGTGTGTGTGTGTGTGTGTGTGTGTGCGTGCGTGCAAGCGTATTTGTCCGCGGTGTCGCAGCGCTGGCAAGAAAAAAAAAAAAGGAAGGAGCCACACTATAATCAACAAGCACCCTGTGTATTCGCTAGGCCAATTAAGAGTCATTCATTTGCTAATGAAGGCCCTGTTGAGGTCTAAACTGCTCCTTTGGGGCATGCGAGCATGCATCTAGCTCGCACACCGCCCTCAGCAAAGCGCGGTGCCACCGCCGTAGTCATCAGCGTGCTCCTGCCCAACATGCCCGCACCCTGCCTTGCCCACTCAGCACATCTCGCCAAGCAGCCCCTCAACACTAAAAAAGTATAATTGAATTCATTATTTCCTGTTTTATGACTTGTTCCGCTGTGGTTTTAATTTGTCCTGTAAAAGATGGGGCAGGCAGGCAGCTCCATGCTCTGTCTTCCCCACCGAAGCCCTCCCCCTCTCCTCCATGCTCCCGTGCTCCCCCGCTCCGCTCCCAGGCTGGGGGTTTTATGAGGCACAGGGTCTCCTGTGCCGTGGGAGCCGTCTCGAGCCGCTAATCAACTCCTCAAGGTCGCCCCCAGCGCTGCCGCCACGCGAGGAGCAGGTAGAGCAGCCCGGTTAGCTAGCTCTTTAACGGGCTAACTGCTTGACCTTCAGGGCGACTCCATCCCCACTCCCGTCTGAAGAGGTGGTCCGTCGGCGTATTGATCCAGTCATGAGAATGTAATATGAAAACATTCCTGTCAATACTTCCTCCCCCGGCGCGCTGCCTCCTGGGGGGGAGGGATGATGCTTGGCACAACGCCGCGCAAGGTTATCAGCCGCATCTTTGTACTCGCCCGAGATGTGCCTCTCGCCATAAACAGCCTGTGTTTCCCAGCTTCCCAGACAGCCTTGGCAGAGCGTTTGTGCAGACATCGCCTTAGGGCACTGGGCCCCGGCCTCGCTGCAGAGCGCGCCCATCCACCCAAGATTAGCGGCGCGCTCTTCCAGACCGCCTGCCTCACATGTTCCCCGGGCTAGCGAGGCTAACCCGCGCTGCGCCGGGGCCGTCTCCAGGCCGCGCTTTCATCCATTCATCTCTCCGTCTCCGTACATCTATCCCGACGTTCCTCGGGAACCATAGTAACAGGACGGTTGCTGCTTCTTTCCTCCGTTATTTTCATCATGTGACTGATTGTATCGTATCACGGTTTTCACTGGCCCACGACCCCCTTCTCGCTTTCGTCACGTGTTGGACACGTGTCGCGGCGCCGCAACATCGCACGGACGCTCTGCATAATTGAGTATGGCTTCATGCCAACAAGGCAGGCCATGTTTTACACTTTTATGAAAGAGACAACAAAATGTCACGGCGTCGACATTGAAGACGCAGCGCCGTGAATCACCCGTCTCCCGGTCTGAATTAGACGGACTCTATTGAGCGTCTTTAGCATCCGCGCAGTTAGCGGTTAGCGTCAGCGGTGACGGTAATGATAATAATAGGCAGCGTTCCCTGTATCATTCTGTTTGTTTTCACAGAGCTAAAATTGGACCGGAGTGTTCTGGGACATCTTCTAATGCTGGGAAACAGTCAGAGGTGTAGGGTGTGTGTTTGTGTGTGTGTGTGTGTGTGTGTGTGTCGGTGGGGGTGTTGCTAAATGTGGGCCAGGGGGTTGGTGTGGGACGAATGTAGGGCTCCTTTTCACTGGCTGTTGTTCCGTGTGGGTTGAGCTCTGATGATGTCATTTACGGTTGTTCCCGCGTCGCGGGAAGGGCGGTGGGCGGACGAGTCCTGGCAGCGTGGCATCATGAGTAGAATCCGGAGGAGACGGGACCGTGAGTTGAACCGCAACCCGACAGACGAGGCAGAGGTGGAGGAGGATGAAGTGAGAGAACGGTAAAAAAAAGAATAAAAAACGAAAAAAGGTAGCGGTAGGTACAGAGGCGAAAGCTAGGAGAGACAGAAAGGGGAGCATTAGCTTCCCCCAGCCATCTGGCGAGGCCCCATATTTACTGCCTTACTGACAGAAAGCTCATCGCATTACGGAATAGATTACCACGGTGGTGTGTACTTTGTGCTCTATCTCTGCTCCCTCCCCCCCCGAACACTAGTTTTGTGCTGTGGAAAAATAAAAAAAAAGCTAGGGTTAACGTGCTATGTGGCGTGGTAAGTGCACCATCAGCAGTGGCCTGTTGAAGCCCGTCCCTAACATGTGCAGATACAGTACATTAAGAAACAATATAATGAGAAATGAAGAGCGGTGATGGTGTTGGTGATTGTAGTGGTGGTGCTAGAGGAGGTGGGGGAGGAGGAAGCTATGCTTTGGTGCTGAGGTGTGGGGTGGGGGTGTTGAACACATGCCTGACACGTACGGCTCAGCCCAGCAAAAGGAGCGTTTGTATCTTCCACCGGGGGAAATAAAGAGACGGGGAGACCAAGAGAAAAACTTTCCCATTGCTCGGGGCTAGTATTACCTCGCAGCCGCCAAGGAATTTAAAATATCGTTCTGCCGCCGCATACATTGTACATCTCTAAGAGGAGCGCATCGTTCCTGCACAGGCTGTTCCCCACGCGCACGCACACACACACACACAGACACACGCATACACACACACACACACACACATAGATACACACACACACACACAACACACACACACACACACACACACGCACACACACACACACATAGGCACACACCCGCACAACCACAGGAATACGCAGACACACACATGCACACACACACATCACGTCAAGCATCCAGGAATACACTACTGTGTATGTGTGTGTCACAGAGGAATGGGTTGAGGGAGAGATAAAAAAAGAAGAAGAGGGAGAGAGAGACAGAGAGAGAGAGAGAGATAGAGAGAGAGAGAGAGAGAGAGAGAGAGAGAGAGAGAGAGAGAGAGAGAGAGAGAGAGAGAGAGAGTGAGAGAGAGAGAGAGAGAGAGAGAGAGAGAGAGAGAGAGAGAGAGAGAGAGAGAGAGAGAGAGAGAGAGAGAGAGAGAGAGAGAGAGAGAGAGAGAGAGAGAGAGAGGCTGAATGAGCCTGAGGCTGCAGGAGGTGGTGGCTTTTATTTTGGACATTTGTTTTTTTTTGTTTTTTGCGGGTGTCTGAAAAATGATGATGTTGTTGTTGCTCGCTGCTGTCACCCACGCTGCATTCTTCTGACTCCTGGCCATTTGCATATCCAACGCTCCCCTGCCAGGAAATATGGGCCAGCTTTAAGAAAACTCCGCTTTGGAAAGGCGGGCAGCGGAGAGGCGCACGGAGCAGAGTAAGTGATAGTGATGGACGGTGCGATATAAATAGAACTGGTGATGGCAGGATAATACATGGCTCGGTGTGCTGGGCCGGGGCTCAGGCCTGTCTCAGAGACAGGGAGGAGAGGAGGAGGAGAGCAGGAGCAGAGGATGAAGAGCGGGAGCAAAAGAGAAAAGAGGGTCGTATGGGGGAGAGTGTGTGCATTTATGTGTGTGCGCGGAGGCGCGTGTGTGTGTGTTTGTGTGTTGAAGGGCTGGAGGGATAGTCTCAGTGTATTTTCCAGGTCACTGTGAGCCCCTGGAAGGAGCCGGAAGAACCCTTGATTAATTATGATAATTAGCATCATCGTCCTGGCCATGGACATTAATCAGAGCCATGTCAGACCCAGTGTGAGGCAGGGGTCAGCGGGGGGGTTGAGAGTTTGGGGGGGGGGCGGGCGGCGGGCACTGGACTCACAGTGGACACGCCAGGCCTGGAAAGTTAGATCCCGTCCGCTTCACTCCGTGAGTCCAGTGATGTTCGCTCGTGTCGGCGCCGGCTCCCCATATGTCCACTGTCAGGCCCAGCATCCTGCCACGGTAGGCATATTGTCGGCCCTGCTGTTCCCCAGCCAATGCGCTATGATCAATGAGGTTGCCCGGTCCGCGTGCTAATACAGCCGGCCAAGTACGAACTGAGTGCAGCTAACTTGACAGTCAGACGGCTCTCCGGCGGAAAATGTTTGTCTTCAGCAGTCTTTAGACAGCAACGTGTGGATGTGACAAGTCGTGCCGGCCTGTGCCTCAGAGGACTTGTAATGAAGTGATCCATTCAAAATGATCTTATGTTCAACTGGTGTCCTCACAAATCATTTTTGAATGCAAGCTTAGAGACGGATAATGACCTCTCTATTGATCCCCTTCGGCATCTTAGCTTCTCATCAACCTCGTTCCCACCCCCCCCCTCCGCCTTCTCCCTTTCCACCCAATATTTTTCTCTCGCTTCGCGTCGTTCCACATTTAAGCCATCACTTCTCCGCCCTCGCTAGCTCGTGTGTGCCTTCCTTAATGACGGACGGATCCATGCAGTCATGGCAACCGAGGCCCAGGAGATGTGATCGCCTCTAGCCAGCAGGCGACACTCGGCGCCGCGCGCTGTTAAGACGTCCCCCTGACTTTTATGAATACACGTACACAGCTACGAGCGGCGGTGGATTTGTCTTTATAAGTCTGTGTGACACGTCCACAACGGCGCCACTTCATTTATTCCACTTGCGTAGATTAAGGCTGGCATTACAAGTAAGGTCACACCATGCATCATTGTTACCTCGACACCCGGGCCCCACCCCCAGGGTTCTTTCCACACGGAAATTTCCATCAAGCCTTTTTTTTTCCCCCTCTGTGTGTTCCCTTTTCCCGCTGATTTCCTTGATCCTTAGCCTTTCCCGCTGCCCTCCGTCAATGTTTGCGGTCCCGCTGTTCTCCAGGTGCAGCGTGGGACAGGTGTAAACACTACACAAGGTCTGAGCTCTAAGTCCCGCACGGTGTGGGGAACAGATGTGCTGGCGGACAGGAGGTGTGAGGCATGTGTGATATTAAGCCCCAGCTCGCAGGCATAACTGTCAACGTGACTGAGTTTCCCTCCACAAGTCTGTGATGACATCTTAATCCCCACCACTGGGTCTCAACTAGGATTTTCTGCTCCAGTCGGTCTGCTCAGGAGAGGGAAAGGAAGTGTAGGGTACATCCTTCAATGACACCTTAAGACTGATCAGATTGCCGGCTCCTCCCGCTCAATGTGTACCTAAAGCCCCCCATTTCCAGAGATGTAATTCGTCATCGTTTCCTCGAGCCTCAATCAAAAGCTCCTCTGTTAGTGTTCTTCTCTGATAATCTATGAATAATTCCTAGGTATCTCCAACCCTGAATCGCCTCTGCTTACATTCCTCTTCCGTGGAGTTGTTGCTGGTGAGCGGTTTGACTTTCTGGAGAAGGTCTAGTGGTGTGAGTGATGGAGCTGAAGTCCTCTTCACCTTAACCCAGCCCACTGCGGCGTGGGGACTCGGGGACGCGGGCCGCCGTTTGTCCTTGCAGGGTCTTTGGTCTTTGTGAGGCACAAAAGAGCTCTCAGCCATGTTGGTATTTATACCAGCGCTCTCCTTGTCCATCCACGCCTCGCAACAGCTCTCAGGGCCTCTTAAGTAGGGGCGTCTCCTTGGAAAAAAAAAGAAAACTCCATAATAAAGCGCAGAGTTTGTCAGGGCAACTGCTCCTTTGTTGACGGTGCCTTTGTGTGGGTAAAACATGGGCCTTCTGTGAACAAGATGTTTCAAGTGGGCTCAGAGGTTTAATATATGTCTTTTCACTTTTATGCTCACTGTAAGCTGATGGTGATAGGTGTTGTTTGATCTGCGGCGGGCTGTTTTTGTTTGTGCGTCAGCTGCCACAATCTCATTGTCCTGCCCAGTGTGTGTCTCCGCCATCAAAAGCCTTGAGTTGTGTGTTTTTTTTTCCTTTCACAGTCTGTTGAACCCAAATGTATTGCTCTTCTGCAACATCCCTGGTAACGGGCTTGTGAGTCATGAATGAACTCCCTTCCATGCCACTGCCCCTGGCTGTGTTTTTTAAACATCTTACAGTTGTCTATCAGCCTAATCTGCTTCCCCTCACGTAGTCGCAGAAGGCTTTATGGCTTTTCACGCTGACATCCCCATGTGACAATGGCTGGCTGTAAGCCAGGCTCCCTGAGCACTCGGGCTAACCAGTCAGCTCTGAGTCACGGTCACACACAATCTGTCCATGTTGATTTGAGCATTTAGGGAGTGCACAATCTGGAAAAGAAGTATTGTGTGTAAAAAAGGTTAAAAGATTTTTTTGGGGGGGGACTTTTACTCTGGAGTTCTTTTTTTCTTACCGTGAGCTATGTTTCGTCCTTAGTAAATCAATAGAACTCAGTTATCGCTGCAATCACAGTCTAGTTCCCATTTTTTTTATCGTTTAAAGCGGTTGACTTTTAGCCTGGCTGCATTAATATTTTCTCTATAAGCTTCATTGATTGTGTTGTCACCCGGCATTTTCTCTCGCTCGCCGCTGAGCTGATGGGATTTCTCGGTCAGGAGCTTTTCCCCTCCGTGGCGGAGCGGGGAGGGTCTGTGTGTGTAGGACACGCGGACCACGGCTGTCACCCCCGCCGAGTCTTAAAACGACACACGGATGACTGCATCATGTAAAGGTGACATTCGGATTGCCACAGACATGTTGCATTACCATTGCAATCTCGGCAGCATTGGATTGACCCCCGTGGGCCCCCCGGCCCACCCCGGCCCACGCGGGCCCCCCTCACCTTTGCTCGCCACCGGAGCTGTTTGTCATGGATGATTTGGTAATAAAATGAGAGCTGTGTTGAGTCAGCTACAGAAGTCTCCGTTCCAGCTGGCCCTCTGTCATCCCTTTTACACATACACACACAACCCCCCCCCCCCCCCGCACACACATTCACACAAACACACACAAACACACACACACACACACACACACTCACAAACACACACAGACACACACAAAGACCTATGCAAGTTTGCACATGTTTGCACGTATGTATGGACCAAGAAAACATTCTGCCTGTGCAGTCTTTTTCTCACCGCGACTAAGGCACGCAGGCAATAAAGAAAACCACACGTTGGTAAACACTTTCTGCTCATCCCTTTCTATTCCTAAGACGTTTTTTGCTTTCCATCCATTCTCCCTTCTTCTCTCTCTCTCTCTCTCTCTCTTTGTCCGCCCGCCTCCCTATCTGGGCCTCTCTTTGCCCTCGCCTCCCAGCTCCTCCACCTCCCCGCTGCTCCCCGGCTCTCCGTCTCCTCCTCCCAGCCCACCTGATACCAGATGTTGCCGCCTTCCCCCCGTGTTTACTCGGCCCCCCTAAGATAGATTTGGAATGGGGTGGTGCTGATTACAGCAAACCCAAGTTCGCTGTTGAGTAAGTTTGTGCGGTCAGGATCTTGTTCCACATTATTATAGACGGACCCACTGACAGATAGATCCGGAGCTAGATGGATGGGAAGACAGATGGATTGACGGGTAGGCAGATAGTCAGACTCCCATCACTCTGTCCGTCCGTCTAGCCGTCTATGTATAGACATAAATTGCTCTCTTAAAAATGCAGGTCAATTCCCCGCCTATGGCACACTCTGTGGACTCTAAATATCTTGATTTAGCCCGGTCAAATGACTCAGCAGGCCAAATAATTGGTGTAATGAAGTGCAAAAAGGAGTCTGTCAGAGCGCCTCTCTGTATTAGACACACATTAGCTCAGCGTACTGTATCTGCTGGGGCTGGCTGACAGAAGGAGGAATATGGTAATGGAGCAATGGAGGAGCACAGTTTGACGAGCCCCCGGGAGCCCGGGCTGACACGAAAGGGCTACTCAGCGGGTGTACCGCCAACTTAAATATTTATAGCAGGGGAACTTCATCACACATGAAGGGCTCCGGTGATACCACGGCCACAATGTATGGACGGCCAACTCTCTATTCTGTTTTTTTTTATATTTTTCTTATCCCCCACCCCCTGCACTTATCTTAAGGAGCAGGTTGGGGTTATCGTGAGGACGATACCAGACCGCGTTTTTCTTTTTATACTTGTCACAGCGTAAATGTTAGTGTAACGCTGGTAATGGTATGTTTAAGTGCCCGTCCCTAGTGTTACATGCACACACACACACACACACACACACACACACACACACACACACACACACACACACACACACACACACACACACACACACACACACACACACACACACACACACACACACACACACACACACACACACACACGCTGACACTAACATGTCACATTGGTTGTATTATGATAATCCACCTTCAGTGTAGTGGTTAAAGATCATGCATTATGCAGACTTTAGAATTTAAAGCACGGGACAGGCGTACTCTGAGGGCCGCTGTTACTTTCTGCTTCTCACACTTCCCCACCGGCATGCACACACACCCACACACACGCACACACACACGCACATAATGCAGCCCACACACATGCACACACAATGCAGCACGCACACATATCCACACAGTGTAACACACATACACATACAATGCAACACACACAAAAGTACATGGGTTGGCTCGCGTCGTGCTTACTCAAACAGGAATAACTCACACACACATGTCCACTAGCTTCCTAATGCGTCACCTAAGCTGTGCCGACTTCACCCAAGCACACCGAGCGAGTAAACAAGAGTTACCAAGCAGCCGCCCTCAAATGAATATTGTATATGCCTAGTCTGGCTAAGTGTTGTTGTTTATGTCCGGGACAGTCTTTATAGTGCTTGGTGGCCCTCTTAGTGCAGTTAAGGTCCTGCTGCATCCCTCTATGGCCATCTATGCCTGCACACTCGTAGATGGTGTTTCGTTGGTTTGTTTGTTTTTCTATTGTTGTTTTTTCTTCTGTGTTTTTTTTTTTTTTCCAATTCTCACTCCTTCTTCTGCGTCTCTGCGCTCGGCTTGTGCTGTCTGCCTTTGCCTCCATTCCGAATTCCCCGTATCACCTTCCTTCCTTCCAGATGGTGCATTTCACAACCTGCTAGGCACGATCAATCAAGCCCAGATGCAGACTGGGCTATTAAGGTCAGTAATGATCGGCCTTTGAGCGTTATGGGCCCGGCTCCCGTTGTAAAGCCATGCATCAAACTCTGTTCCAGCGCCCGGCTCGCCTGCCCTTAACAAGCCAGCTTAAAATATCGGCCGGAGGATACAAAATGAAAAGGGTACAACCTTATCTCTCCAAAGACAGGCCGCTGTAGCCCCAAGGTGTAATAAAACTACAGAACTCGGCCGTCGCCGGGAGTCATCTCTTTTATAAGCAATATCTTTCAAAGTTCAGCTAAGCGGTAGGCTCAAGGTGCTGGAAAGGAGGGATGTAATGCCTCACGCCGTATACCCCCACATAGGACCCAGAAGAAGGAGTAGGGGAAAAAACGTGTCCTCTCCCTATTTCAGGGGAGCCAGACCCTCCATGCATTGCTCATACCCCCCCATGGGATTTAGATGTAATAGTGGGAGAAGCCCACGGTGTTTGGGGTATGCGGGCGGTGGAGGAGGAGGTGCGGGTGGGATTTGACAAGGTCCTGATCCCTGCACCTCCACACCTGCCTCAGCCAGCTCAGACCTGATAGGACGGCTGGATCCTGGCAGCAGCAGCAGCAGCAGCAGCAGCAGCCTGGGAGCCCCGGAGAGACAGCCAGACATTAGTGACGGAGACAGCGCACAGGGTCTGTCGGCTCACGACAACTACAACAATGTTGACGACTGACAGTCTGTCTGGCTGCCTGGCTCCTTGGCTGGCTGGCTGACTGTTCTGGCTGGCTGGCTGGCTGGCTTCTTTTTTTTTATGTATCGTACTGCTGGCCCATCAGGCCGGTCATCTGGCGCTAAAGCCTCCTTATTGAGTTACCTTGCCATCAACCTTGTACTTAACACCTGAAAACAGCCAACTTAAGAGGCTTTTCATCCAAGTAATGATTTCATTTGGATCCTTCGGGTGCCAAGAGGCAGCAGGAACAACCGAGGCAGGGCCGGGAGGCGGGGGGGGGGGGGGGGGGGCGTGGGAACTTGGTGTTTGTGATGGGAGGCTGGAGGCTTACAGGAGCCTCACACTGCCATTATTTGGTCAAGCCCCCCCGACGCATCCACACACACACTCGTGCGTTATATCCCCCACATCACCGCTTCCTTTGACGTTGTTATCACTGAGATTTAATGTGACTGCATCACATTATGTATGCAGTTTAATAGGATAATTGCGGTATATTCTCTGTGGACGTGTCTCATTTGAATTTGAATGCGTGGAGAATTAGTACTGTTTCTTGTGTTCCATGTATAGACATTTCATGTATACTAAAAAGGGGGCTTTTGTCTTGTGTTTATCTAGTGAATGTTTATCTTTGTAAAGCGTTCTGTTAACGCACAGCCTTCTTGTCCTTTGATACTTCGATTTCAAGCCTAATTCAGTTGAAGCATCTGTCTGTCGGCTCGGGAATTCCCAGTTATATTCTGTGAAAAATAAACACTATTATATACCAAAATACTATGTATATAAACCTAACATTTCTATTTAACGTGTATTAACCCGTAGTCACCTGCCTTATATTCTAAAGAAAAGTACTGGGTCAGACCATCACGGCACCTAATTTATTTACCATCCCGCTGAAAAGTTGCCTTTGGCTCTGAGAAAAGGATGAGCTAATGAAAGAAACAGCCTACTCAGCGCTAAAGCCACCGCCTCCCCGGTCCGCAAGCGTGTGCTTTGAATACCGTCAGCCCCTCAGAATACCACATGTGGCCGTGTGATTGGCCGATGACGTCGCAGAGCCCCGTCTCCGGTTGGCCGACGGCCCGTGACGTCACCCTGGCCCGGCCGCATGCGTGCGCGGCGGGCAGGCGGGGAGGCCGGGTCAGCCCCTAGCAGCCCGCCTGGAACCTCCTGCACAGCCCCATAAAACACAGAGGCACAGAGCAGAAAATTGAAAGCATCACGGAGATGTCATGCCCGTGCTGGGTTGGAAGATAAAAGTCTTTGGCCAGCGAGGAAGCATCTTAGGCGGGGATGCGTGCTGCGGGCTGTGGGATTTAATAACCTAAGACCAGGGGTTGCAGGGCTGCAGGCGCACAGAGGCAGAGCCCCGGTAATGGTTTACCGTTGTTTGACAATAAACCAGGCAACACTTATGATTAATATTATCGCCGGCAGGCCAGGCTTAGCATCGGGGGCCTCGGCGAGAGCCGGTCTCTTTTACTATTCCATGCATTATAGATAGGCCCGGCCAACTGCGTCTTGTCATTCACTGTCTTTTGATATAAGTATTAGATCAGTTGTCATGTTCCGGCCTGTCACGAGAACGTCCCCTAGGATCATATAAGGGTGGCCCCAGAGAGGCCGAGGGGAGTGTAAAGATGACATTTGGATGAAGTCATCATGGCTGGTGTTTGATCACCGCAGCCCTCCGCGTGGACGTCACTGTCGTCTTAACTGTCGCGCAGGGAGAGTAGCTGTGATTTATCCCCTGAGCCACTCCTCTCACTCCTCTCACTCCTCTCACTCCTCGCCGCCGTCGTCACGGTGATGCGTCGCCATCGCCAGGTAATAAGATGATGGATTTTCACCAATTTAGCCGGAGCGCGGCCAAACGCTCTCCCCCCACCTCCCCCATCCTGTTTTTTTTCGTCCTTCATCATCATCATCATCATCATCATCATCATCATCATCATCATCATCATCATCCTCCCATCCTTACCTATGCTCTGTGCTTTCCAGTGATTCCCCCTGCCTCCTCCCTACATCACTCTCTCTCTCGCTCTCTCTTGCTCTTGCTCTCTATATCTTTCTCTCTCTTGCTCCCTCTCTTTCTCTCTCTCTCTCTCTCTCTCTCTCCCCCTCTCTCTCCCCTCCCTCTCTGTCTCTCTCTCACTCTGTCTCTCCCTCTTTCCCAACCCTCTCTCTCCACCCCTCTTTCTCTTTCTTTCTCTCCCCCTCTCTCTCTCCCCTACAATCTCTCCCTCCCCCTCCTCTCTCTCTCTCTCTCTCTCTCTCTCTCTCTCTCTCTCTCTCTCTCTCTCTCTCTCTCTCTCTCTCTCTCTCTCTCTCTCTCTCTCTCTCTCTCTCTCTCTCTCTCTCTCTCTCTCTCTCTCTCTCTCTCTCTCTCTCTCTCTCTCTCTCTCCTCTCTCTCTCTCTCTCTCTCTCTCTCTCTCTCTCTCTTTCTCTCTCCCCTCCCCCCCTCTTTCTCCCCCCCCTCTCTGTCTCTCTTTATGTTTTCCTCTGTGTCTCTCTGTCTTCTCAGAGATGCCTTTGTCTCACCACTGCCTGTTATTCTTCCATTTTTTAACGGCTTGTACTCGTAAAGCCATGGTGGGTTTTTATCAGGGAAATAAAAGCTGAATGTTAGCCGCGGCGCACTGGGCTGTTCCTCCAACACCACAGCCTGACAAATGAGTTGTGACCTTGAGGAATATTTGCCCATTATTCTGAAGGCAGCGGAGCATATATTAAAAATAGCCCTCGTTTCACCGTCACCGCTGAAGGGGAGGCGACCATGCAGGAGGTGTTTGTGGGCGTATTCCTGATGTTCATATAAGGGTATATGTTATGTATTTGATGTTGTATGGTGGGCATTTACAATGGGATGGCCGTTGCATTGTGCTTTTATTAATACAATTTAAATCATTCTAGATTCTCGTGGTGCTGTGTCTCAACTCTGAGCATGAGCCCATCACAATCACGTTTGTATCAATCCTCAGCCAGCTGTTAGATGAGTATATCTGCACATTCGCAGACTACATCCTCAAGGACTATTCCACGATTGGCAATGGTAATATACTAGTTATTTGATGTAATTTCCCATTCCCAGTCCCATATACTCAGACGTATTCCCAGCCTGCCATCGCCAGACGAATTGCAAACTAGTCAAATTAGTCTGGAACCTCTAGGTTCATTTTAGATTCCTAAGAGGCATCCCCAACAGGCACAGACCAAAATACCACTTGACGATTGGAAAGGCCAACAACCAATCGTAGCAACGAAACGGGAACACAGTATTGAGAGACCAAAGTATTCTCAACCAAAGCTTTAAGTGCAGTCGTTTGTTCTTTTAGTGAAAAAAACCATCCAGTTAGTGTAAAACTCTCTCGATTGCAGAATCAACAGACCGTTCTACACCAGCGGCAGCCATCTTTGTTGTTGCTGTATGGCGCTCCTCTGCACCGTCATCATATCTATCCCGCCTCATATTAGATTAACGGTTGTGATTGGTTGGTCTATCTCGTACCGGGCAGAAATCCTTTTGTAAAGCGAGGGGAGCCAGACCGTATCTTCAGAGCCAATGAAACGTGAGCTTGCGAGATTCGTCTGGTTCCCAGGATAATATACTCCCACACACCCACATGATCTGTAGAAGAGAATGCTGCAGTCCGCCTTGACGAAGTACCTGTTTGATACACCATGAGACACACCCACAGAGCTCCTGATGACAGGATGGCTTCAGCCTTGGTTTCCAAGGAGACAACGGAGACCTGGGCTTAACCCCCTCTCCCCCCCTCTTCACACCACCTCGGCCATCCCTTCTCTCTGCCCTTCAGCTCACAGGGCGCCATTTAGCATCCCATAGGCCAGAGCATGACTGCACGGTCGCTCTGCTGAAAGGCATGATGGGTAATAAGTGGAAACGGCACTGATCCGGCTCATGGCTCTCCCTGCTCCGGCTGCCTCCACTGCTCCCAGTGCCCCGGCCCAACGATGCCAGCCAGATAAATCCATCCTTGGGGTGACCTCAGATAGGTCTGAGCCTGTCGCCTGCGCTCTGTCCTGAACCACCTCTCTCTCTCTCTCTCTCTCTCTCTCTCTCTCTCTCTCTCTCTCTCTCTCTCTCTCTCTCTCTCTCTCTCTCTCTCTCTCTCTCTCTCTCTCTCTCTCTCTCTCTCTCTCTC